>PVKH010012815.1:0-17110 GCA_004027955.1 Chaetophractus vellerosus
TGGATCCCTGGAGCTCCCTTTGTCTGTAGCCACAGGCCCAGAAGCCTGAGAATTCTAACATGTCTTTCCTGTGGGGGAGGGTGCTGGCAGCAGCAGCTGCTGGTTTCAACTCACAGTTCTGTTGTTGCAATTCCCCTCCTTTGTGCCTCTCTCCTCTGTGAAGTTTCCAGGCTTTGCCTGGTATCCCAAACCCTAGAAGATCTTTTTCTAGGCTGTTTCAGCCTTCCTCTAGCTATTTTTCTGAAGGAGAAGAGAGTCCCATGTCTTTCTAGTCTACCATCTTCCCAGAACTCCTGAATTTACTTTTGTTGTTGTTGTTGTTACATATCCCCCCCCCCTTTTCTGCTTGCTCTGTGTTTTTTCTATGTCTGCTTCTTGTCTCCCCCCATCTTTTTTTGTGGCGATGCACTGAGTCGGCCCTCCGCGCAGGCGGCTCACTCCGTTCGTGGGTGACTCCATTCCGTTTCATGGGCGGCTCCGCTCCGTGTTTTGCGGGCAGCAGAGTTCCGTGTTTTGCGGGCTGCTCGGCTTCCGTGATTCGCGGGCGGCAGCTCTGTGTTTCACGGGTGACTTTACCATACCCGTGGCGGCTCCGCCTTGCCCGTGGCGGCTTTTTGCCTTGCCCACGGCGGCTTTGCCCCACCCACGGTGGCTTGCCTTTCTCAAGGCCGTCTGCCCGCTCGGAGAGGTCCCTGGGAACCGAACCCAGGGCCTCCCATGTGGTATACCAGCGCCCTATCCACTGGGCTATCCAGCCGGCCCCCCTGAATTTACTTTTGGTAATCAGGAATAGTCACCCCAACCAGTCAAGTAACCCCTTTCTTTGTTTGTTGTTTCAGCATAAGAAGCCCCAAATGACCTACTGGCAGTCTCATCTTCAAAATCCATGGAACTATTATTGTGCCACTAGTAGAAACGTTCTTATTCTGGGAACCAAAACCTCCAAACCAATGGAGTTCAAAGTTTTGAGGACAGGAAGCAAAAACTTTATTTCCTACACCCATGTATTCTGGCTTTGGGAGAGAGAGCACCATATATTGGTCTCTGATTCAAAGCTAATACTGAATCCTGTAAGATAAATTCTCGATCCTTTCTGCATGCTGTCTCTAAACTGAGTTTTAGTGATGAATTATGTATCAAGACCATTTTTAAAAAGATTTACTATTTATTTATTCCCTACCCCACATTGTTTGGGGTAGCTGTTTGCTTTCTGCATCTGTTCACTACTGTGTGCTCATCTTCTTTTTAGGAGTCATTGGGAACCGAACCCAGGACCTCCCATATGGGAGGGAGGTGCCCAATGGCTTGAGCCACCTCCTCTCCTGCTTGTTGTGTCTATCATTGTGTTTTCTCACTGTATCTCTTTGTTCTGTTATCTTGTTGCATCAGCTCGCTGTGCCAGCCCATTGCATCAGCTCACTGTCTTACTTGTCTTCTTTTTAGGCAGCATGGAGAACCAAACCCAGGACCTCCCATGTGGTAGGTGGGTGCCCAACTGCTTGAGCCACATCCGCTTCCCAACCAACACCATTTAATTCCACAAGTTCTTTGATCAGAGGCAACATTGTGTGGAATATCATGATGGCGAGTGAGTCCACAGACAGTAGTGCTCTCAGAAGCATTATGGGAAAGGAGAGTATATTAGTTTCCTAGGGTCATCACAACAAATTAGCACAAATCTGGTGGCTTAAAACAACATAAACTTATTCTCTCACAGTTCTGGAGGCCAGAAGTCAGAAATTAAGGTGCTGGCAAGGCCACATGCCTTTGAAGGCTCTCAGGAAGAATCCTTCCTTGTCTTTTCTAGCTCTGGTGGCTCCTAATATTCCTTGGCTTCTGACAGCATAATTCCAGGCCCTGCCTCACACATTGCCTTCCATGTGTGACATGCCATGTGTCTAAATCCCACTCTCTTTCCTCTCATAAAGACCCAGTCATTGGATGTAGGATCTACCCTAAATAAGAAATGATCTCACCTTAATTATATTTTCAAAGACCCTATTTCCAAATAAGATCACATTCACAGGCACTGGGGGTTAGAATATAAACATATCTTTAAGGGGGACACTATTCAACTCACTATAGAAGGTAAATGCATGTATAGAATAGGTCCTATTCCACTGAGGATAAATTAAATTCCTACTCCATCCATGACAGAAGCGATCCAATGTAATCAACATGCTACCAGATGACTGGCTGATCTGCCTCCTCCCACCAAGAAATGGTGCAATACTAGGAGCTCAGAGCTGGTCTTTGTGGTGGGCACGTTATGTAATCAGCAACAGTGGTAGCTAGGTGTATTAGTCTGCCAATGCAAAGTACCAGGAATCTGTTGGCTTTTATAGGGGGAATTTACTTGGGGTAAAAGCTTACCATTCTAAGGCCATGAAAAGTCTAACTCAAGGTACAATAAAAGGTGCCTTCTCACCAAAGTCATCTACTGTTGATCCTGGCATGTTGCCATGTTGTGAAGCAAGATGGCTGCTGATCTTTGCCCAGGTTTCTACTTTCCCTCTGGGTTTACCGTTTCCTCTTGAGCTCTGTGGGTCCAGTCTCCTGAGGTTTCATGCTTAAGTGATCCAGTAGTCCTCTCTCTCCTCGCATGGGGCTTATTTCTTTCCAGACCTCCTATATTAGTCTTAGCTGTTCCACTCTCTTCCCAAATTCAGCTGTAAGCTATCAGGGAAATGGCTCATCTCTCTCTCGGGCCTCAGCTGTTTGAGCCGTCTCCTTTCTGTCACATGGCAGGATCATAAATGGCAGAGCTCTCTCCTCCTGTGTCTGACTGTCCATATGAGTCTGTTTATATCAGACCCAGCAAGGGGCAAAGACTCAACCTGAGTCATGCCTTACTGACATAGTTGAATCAAAAGCGCATAAAGCAATCTTAACAGGCAATCTAATCAAAGATCCCTCAACTGAATTTAATGCAATCAAAGGGTATCACACTCAGAGGAATAGATTAGTTTACACACATAATCTTTCTCTTTTTGGGATTCATAAAATAATCTCAAACTGCCACATTAGGTCAGCTATGTTGTTTGAGCACATGCATAGTCTCTACTCTTGACACCTTAACCACTTTGTTCATAGGCCCATTGAGCAAGCACTCAGGTAGCACAGAACATGCAATTTGTGCACCTGATTATTGAGATCCTCTATAATGAATGCCTATTGGTGGGCATTCATATGAGATATAAATATCTTTATACTCTGTGCCCATTGTGAAAGATCCATCTGTCTACCTCTTCAACAGGCATCCTTCTCACCAATTTTCCTATCCTGTATATTCCAAGTCCCTAACTATTCAGCCAAGCAATTAGCAACTGACCCATAAATCAGTGCAGAGACCTACTTCTGGTCATGTCACAATCTAAACAAAGTGGACAATCAAATGAATTGTTGTAAGTTCGGCCAATAGGAGAGTTTACCTTCATTGCTGTCTTTCTGCGCCATCTGTGAATGGGACCTTAATGTTGAAGTTATCCACTTTTATTTGGTGGCAGCCTATGGTGAAGAAACATGTATGAACCAGGCTCAGATCTTTTTCCTATCCAATCAATTGACAATAGAAAGTCTCTGTAAGGCCACAGGTGTGAATTAAGGGAGAGGAGACATGCAGCAGGGGTTGGTGTGATGGTTAGGCTAATGTGTCAATTCGGCTAGGTAATTTTGCCCAGTTGTTTGGTCAAGCAAGCATTGGGCTAATTGCAATACATTTATGGACTTTAGTCGTCAGTGAGTTTACTGCATAGATGGCTGATTACATCTACAACCAACCAGGGAGATTGCCATCAGCAATGAATGTTATTTTATCCAATCAGTTGAATGCCTTAAAAGGGGAAGTGATTTTAGGATTTAGAGAGAGTTTTCCAGCTCATCTTTGGACAACCAACATCTCCTGGGAACTCATCAAGGACCTTCATTGGAACTTCCTCAGAACCCCTGGTTTGCAGCCTGCCTGCAGAATCTGAACTTATGTATCTCCATGGTCATGTGAGAAAATTTTATAAAATCTCATACTATGTGCAGGTATCTCCTGTTGATTCTCTTTCCCTAGAGAACCCTGACTAATGCAGTTGGCATCAAAGGAGTTTGAGCTACTTACTCACGCACCTTACTTATACATCCTGGAACAAATTAAGCTGGATGTTTTGTATACCATTTCTACCTGGTGCAGATAGTCAACTTTATAGCTTAATGAATCCGATAACATCCAGTTAATTATAGGAAGTTCAGGTTGCCTGGTCACTAAGTCAGGTTACCTAGTCTACATAGGCAGGTATTCAGTCTCTATCAGGGGCCAGTAGCAAGTTTGTAGTTGATTTTCAAGAAGATAGTAGTTATCTGCAGGAAAGGACATGGATTTTCTCTAAAACCTCATATATCTGTGCCAGGATATATAAAGACATGTTACAACTCAATAATAAAAAGACAAACGACCCAATTAAAAAATGGGCAAAAGACTTGAAAAAACATTTGTCCAAAGAAGAAATACAAATGGCAAAAAAAAAAAAAAAAAACAACACATGAAGAAATGCTCAACATCACTAATGATTAGGGAAATGCAAATCAAAACTACAATGAGATATCATTTCACATCTATCAGAATGGCCACTATTAAAAAGACAGAACTACAAGTGTTGGAGAGGATGTGGTGAGATAGGAACACTTCACTGTTAGTGGGAATGCAGAATGGTACAGCCACTGTGGAGAACTGTTTGGCAGTTCCTGAAGAAGTTGAATATAGACTTGCCATGTGACCCTGCAATACCACTATTGGGTATATACCCCGAAGAACTGAGAGCAGTGACATGAACAGAATCTGCACACTGATGTTCATAGTGGCATTATTCATGATTGTCAAAGGCTGAAAAAAACCCAGGTGTACATCAACAGATGAATGGATAAACAAACTGGTGTATTGACACGATGGAATATTATGTAGCTGTAAGAAGAAATGAAGGTGTAAAGCATATGACAACATGGATGAAACTGGAGGACATTATGTTGAGCAAAGCAAGCCAGACACAAAAGGACAAATACTGTATGATTGTGTTGCTATGAACCAAATATATTGTGTAACATATCATATGATTTAAAAAATTTTGGGCCGGCCCGATAGCCCAGTGGATAGGGCGCCGGCATACCACATGGGAGGCCCCGGGTTCGATTCCCGGGGACCTCTCCTAGCGGGCAGACCGCCTTGAGAATGGCAAGCTGCCATGGGCGGGCCGGAACCGCTGTGGGCAGGGCAAGAAGCTGCCACGGACATGGCAAGAGCCGCCACGGGCAGGGCAGGTAGCCCGCGAATGGAGCGCAGCCAGCCACCCGCGAACTGAAAGCCGGCCGTGAACGGACGCAGAGACCGCCCACAAGCTGGGAAAGCCGCGCCTGCGCAGTGACCACTCTCGGCGCGTCGCCGCAGCGGGGGGAAGGGGAGATATGTAATAAAATAAATAAATCTTTAAAAAAAATAAAATAAAAATAAATAAATAAAAATAAAAAATTTTATATGTATCTAGTACATTTAATTGAGAAATGTATGTTTTTATTCAACTGCTTTCTTTTTCTTTTTTAATTATTGCTTATTTTTTCAATTATTAAAAGTACAAAAAAAATAAATTGGGTTGTTGCTACAGGATGAGAATAGGCGCGACTATTTCTGGAATAGAGAAGAATCTTTAGGAGATCTCTTCTTAGTACTTCTATGTCCAATAGAAAATGTTAATGTAAAACTACCACAAACAAAGTATGACAGAGCAACTGTGGATTCACAGTTTTCAGGAATGAAGGTGTGTATTACCTCACCAGAGAAAGAATGAGTTGAGGGGGCCGGCTGTATAGCCCAGTTGGTAGGGCGCTGGTTTACCACACGGGCGGCCCCGGGTTCGGTCCCCGGGCCTCCTCGAACGGGCGGACTGCCTCGAGAAGGCAAGCCAACACAGGTGGGGCACGCCGTCACGGGTAAAGGCAAGCCCCCGCAGGTAAGGGCAAGCCCCCGCAAGCAGGCAGGCCGCCGCGCCGGTGAGCTGACTCAGCGGGTCGCCCCAGCAGGGGGAGACAAGCAGAAACAGAGAAACACAGAGAAAAATGAACACAGCAAGAACAAGCAAAAAGGGGGGGGGGGGATGTATAATAAATAAAAAATAAATCTTAAAAAAAAAAAAAAAGAAGGAGTTGAGGCCCTGGCTGAGGTAAAAGGAAACATGGAATGGGTAGCTGTGGTAGCCGCAATGATTCTCGCCTCTTGGTATTCATGTCCTTATACATCCTCTCCCACACCAAATAGATGACCTGTGTAACTAATAGGATATTATGGAAAAGTCTGTGTGACTTCTGAGGCTAGGTCATAGAAAAAAATACCATTTCAACTTCTGGAAGCCAGCTCTCATACTGTGAGGATATTTAAGTAGCCCTGTGGAGAAGGGCATGTGAAGAGGAAATGATGCCTTTTCTCAACAGCCAGCAACAACTTACCAGCAATGTGAGTGAGTCATGTTGGAAGCAGATCCCAGATCCTGTTTAGTCCTACTCAAGCCTTCTGATGAGTGCGACACCAGCCAACATATTTACTGTGATTTCACAGGAAAAAGAACTGAGGCAGAACCACTCAGTTGAACCTCTATCAAATTCTTTTTTTTTTTTAAGTTTATTTTATTTATTTCTGCCCCCAACCTCGTTATTTGCACTTGTTGTCTGCACTGGTTGTTTGCTCTGTTTGTCTTCTTTTAGGAGGCACTGGGAACAGAACCAAGGACCACCCATGTGGGAGGGAGGTACCTGATCACTTGGGCCACCTCTGATCTCTGCTTGTTGTGTCTCTCATTGTATTTCCCACTGTGTCTCTTTGTTGTGTCATCTTGCTGTGTCAGCTCGCCACGCCAGCCTGTCATGTCAGCTTGCTGTCTTGCTTGTCTTCTATAGAAGGCACCGGGAACCGAACCCAGGACCTCCCGTGTGGTAGGCGGTGCCCAACTGCTTGAGCCACATCCATTTCCCTCTACTAAATTCTTGGTCCACAGAAACTGTGAGGCAATAAATGTTTGTTGTTGTAAGTTAAGTTTTGGGATAATTTTTTTTACACAAATAACTAATACAGTAGTGGAAGAAAGAAAAAAAAATACAAACTATGACCTTGTGACCAATTACAGAAACTTTGTTTATAACAATTATGAATATTTCCTTCCTTGTTTATATGCATATGAATAGATATATACAGCTATATGTATATGTACGTATATATGTACACATATACATATATATTATATAGGCATATATGCACATACATATACATTTATATATTATGTATATAATATAACCATATATATATATAAGCTATTTTCTTCTCTCCTCCTTTCCCTAATTTTTTTATACCCTTTTTTTGGGAGATAACTTTAACATTTAACCTTTGGGTAAAAATTTCTGGTGGGACTGAGACTGAAATTGAGAGATAATTAATATAGTCCAGAGCTAGCTATAATGACCCTTGTGACTGTGCATCATTTTGGGAAGGTGAAAGTATCTTCATTTGAATGAAGCATAATTGTGTGATGTTAAGTGAAAGGGAGGTGTTTAATTATTGTATGAAAATTCAAATATGTCTAGAAGGGTGCATATGGATGCGGAGTAGCCAAAGGGGTGGCCTGTGCCATCTCCAGACCTACTTTTCTGTTCTCTGCTTTTTGATACTGGAGCTGGAACTCTGCTAACCACAATGTTCCTTTCCCAGCTCTTTCTGTTAGGTTTTGCCTAAAGGAGCCTGGAAGGCTGGTGGAGGAGGATAGGGCTTGCTTCTTCCAATCTGCTTCCTGTGAGCTGCCTGTGGACTTCCTGACTGCTTGGGACTCTTGCAAATGCCACCCAGCCCCATTTTTTTCACTCTACCAGCAGCAGTTTCTAGTCCCTGAATCTAGTTTGCAACACTTGCAGAACCAGTTTTATTGCCCCTACCCTGTCCCTCCGGACACCAGCACTAGCTGGATGGAGCCGCTTCTCCTGAGATCTGAGTACCAGGCCCATGGAACCCCTCCTCTGAGCTGGGAGACATTAGCACTAGTGGATTAGAGGCTTCAGCTCCACAGGGCTTATAAACTTAAAAGCTTATAAGTTTTTAATAATTCTAACCTCTTCTTTTTGTTCTTTTGCCCTCAAGGTGAAAGATGCCTCTTTCAGTTACTACCTCTGGGTACAAAACAAATTAAAACTTGTTTATATTAAATTATCTCTGTTCACATAACTGGGGTGCTTTTGCTCTTCTGACCAGATTGCTACTTATTAGGAGGTATATTAGTCAACCAAAGGGGTGCCTTTGCAATATACCAATAATTGGTTGGTTTTAATAAAGGGTATTTATTTGGGGTAGAAGCTTACAGTTACTAGGCCACAAAGCATAAGTTTCTTTCCTCACCAAAGTCCATTGCCATGTGTTGGAGCAAGACAGTTGCCGGCGTTTGCCAGGGTTGAGGCTTCTGGGTTCTTCTCTTCCCGGGGCTGCATTTCTCTCTGGGCTTAGCTTTTGTTTCCTCCACAAGTTCAGCTGTAGACCATGAGGCTCTCTACGCTTTGCGTCTCTCCAAAAGGCCAGCTGTAGGCTATCAGGCGAACGGCTCACTTATCTTCTCCCGGGACCTTCTCTCCAACATCAAAACTCCAACATCAAAACTGCTTCTCAAATCTACTCCCTTGTCCTTTGCCTTGCCTTTTATAATCGATTCCCCCACCCACCAAGGGGTGGGGCTCAACGCCCTACTGACGTGGCGCAGTCAATGCCCTAATCATAACCTAATCATGCCCGGATGAACAGATCAGTTTACAAGCATGATTTAATATCGATTTTTGGAATTCATAATTAATCAAATGGCTACAGGAGGCTTCTAATTGGCTAGTCCTGATTCATGTGTCCACTCGGGAGCTGGGGGATAGGGTCAACCCTACCCAAATTATGTAGATTGAGGGTGGGTATGCATGGTCCTCCAAAGAAAAAAATTGGGGTACTATTACCAAGACATGTGAGGCACGGGCAAAAAAATACA
The DNA here is from genome assembly GCA_004027955.1 of Chaetophractus vellerosus. Taxonomy (NCBI): domain Eukaryota; kingdom Metazoa; phylum Chordata; class Mammalia; order Cingulata; family Chlamyphoridae; genus Chaetophractus; species Chaetophractus vellerosus. The sequence goes on from PVKH010012815.1 coordinate 9,036, forward strand.
TCTAAGCCTTAACTTCTTTGAGGGTTATAAAATACCTTCTCAACCATTCTCCCCTCTCCAAAAGCATTCTTTTTTTAAAATTAATTAATTTATTTTATCCATTTTAACCTCCTCACCCTCATTTGCTGTTTTTGTGTCCATTCACTGGGCAATTCTCTGTGTCTGTTTCCTGCCCTCTCTTCTCATCCTTCTCCTCCAGTCTTCACTGGGATTCGATCCTGGGCACCTCCGATGTGGGAGAGAGGCATTCTGCCACCTGCACCACCTCAGTTCCTGGTTTTTGGCACATCTCATCTTGGCTCTCCCTTGTGTCTCTCTCCCGTTACGTCATCATCTTGCTGCGTGGCTTGATGGGGCCTGGCGGCATGCGCGCTTTTATATATTTTTTCATTTTACAGGGAGGTCCCGGGGAATCGAACCCAGGTCCCTCCATATGGGAGACAGACCCTCAACCACTTGAGCCCCATCCGTCCCCCCAAAAGCATTCTTAGTATAAGTATTGTGAAAGTGAAATAGCAACTTACAGAATGGGAGGAAGTGTTTGCAAATATATCAGATAAAAGACTTGTATCTAGAATATATTTTAAAACTCTTACAATTCAATAGTAAAAAGACAATTTACTAAAAAAATGGGCAAAGAATCATTTTTACACAGAAGATATACAATGGCCAATAAGCACATGAAAAGATACTCAATATCAGAGAAATGAAAATCAAATCACAATGAAATACCACTTCATATCCACTAGAATGGCTGTAATCAAAAGGACAAAAAATAAGTGTTGATGAGCATGTGGAGAAACTGGAACTCTCATAGATTACTGGTGGGAATGCAAAATAGTGTAGCTTCTTTGGAAAAGAGTTTAGCAGTTCCTCAAGCAGTTAAACATAGAGCATATCATCCAGCAATTCCACTCCTAGGTATATGTGTACCCAGGAGAAATGGAAACATATCCGCACAAAAACTTGCACACAAAAGTTCATAGCAAAAAAGAGAAAAAAGTTTATAGCAGCATTATTCATAATAGCCATAGGGAAAAAGAATCCAACTGATGAATAGATAAATAAAATAATTATATATTCATACAATGTAATATCATTTGGCAATAAAAAGAAATGAAGTAGTGATACACACTACAACATGGATGAATCATGAAAACATCACACTAAGTGGAAGAAGGCAGTCACAAAGGATCATGTATTGTATGATCCCATTTATATGAAATGCCCAGAATAGGAAAATCTATAGAGATAGAAAGTAGATTAGCAATTTTTTAGGACTGGAGGAGATAGGAAAAATAGTGAGGTGATGGCAAAAGGGTTTGGGATTTCTTTTGGAGGTAATGAAAAGGTTCTAAAATCGATTGTGGATTCACAATTCTGTGACTATACTAAAAGCCATTGAATTACACATCTTAAATATGTGAATTGTATGGTATATAAATTATACCCCAATAGAGCTGTTAAAAAATATTCTGCACACAGTGAATAAATTCATACTTATGAGTTAGGCATGTAACCAAGTGGATTGAACAAAATATACCTCTGCACCTTGGCTAACACCTGCTCTGCTGGATATCTTTTAATGGCAGCTAAAGAAGAAAATAAAGTATATGCAATTGTTTCTAGTTTCTTCCAAAGAAAAAAGGGCAAAATTTATTGATGAGTTTGCATACTAATATTCCATTTCTTAATCTCAAATGGATCTCTGCTAGGTTGCTAATGCTCATTGACCACTACCTGGTACAGTCAGAAAGATGCCATCTGGTAAACTATAGACCTTGGTTAGTAGCAATGCTTCAATATTTATTCATCAATTGTAACAAATGTATCTGTGGCAGTTTGAGATTATTTATGAATCCCAAAAAGAGAAAGATTATGTTTGTAAACTAATCTATTCTTCTGGGTGTGATACCCTTTGCCTACATTAGATTCAGCTGAGATGTCCTTGATTAAATTACCTGTTAAGATTAGGGCTTTGATTTGATCACATCAATAGGACGTGACTCATGATAAGTCCCTGCCCCTTGGTGGGCTGATATAAACAGACACTCACTCAAGAAGAGAGAGAGAGCTCTGTCATGTTTGATCCTGGGGCACCAGGGAGAGATGAGTCATTCGCCTGATAGTTTGCAGTTGAAGAGAACAGAGCAGCTGAGCAGCTGAGAAGGCCTAGAAAGAAACAAGTCCTATGGCAGAGACTGATATAGGAAGCCCTGAGAGACCAGGCAGAGATAAGCAACCATCTTGCTTCAACATGTGGCAACTGACTTTGGTAAGAAAGCAACCTTGAATTGGATTCTTTAGGGCCTTGTAACTGTAAGCTTTTACCCCAAATAAATACCCTCTATAAAGCCAACGATTTCTGGTACTTTGCATCAGCAACCCTTTGACTGACTAATATAGTACTACATAATAATAAGGTGTTATTAATTGGGGAAGATGTGGGGGGGGGAAAGTTGGGATATATGGGAATTCCTTATACTTTCAATGTAACTTCTTTGTAATCTAAAACCGCTTTAAAAATAAAGTTTATTATATTAGAAAAAGAAAGAAAGATGCCATCTGTTCTCTTTAGTTGCCAAACTGTTAGAGATCATCTGAGCCTTTCCACAGGTAGTGTATTAGTCAGAGTTCTAACAGAATCAACAGGAGACATCTGTCAATAATATAAAATTTTATAAGAGTCTCTCACATGACCGTGGGGATGCACAAGTCCAGGCTGCAAGCCAGGGGCTCCGATGAAAGACCGATGAAAGGTCCTCAATGAGTTTCTGGGAGAAGTTGGCTGTCCAAAGATGAGCTGGGAATTTCTCTCTGAATGTTGAAATCACTCCCCCTTTTAAAGCAGTCAACTGATTGGATAAAAGTGTCATCCATTCTTGATGCAATTTCCCTGATTGATGCAGATGTAATCAGCCATCCATGCAGTAAACTCACTGGTGATCGAAGTCCATAAATGCTCTTGTATTGCAATTAGCCCAGTGCTTGCTGGACCTAATACCTGGACACAATTACCTGGCCGAGTTGACACATTAGCCTAACTATCACAGGTAGTAAATGCTGAAAAGGTAAATCTTCCAAATGCTCTGTTACTTTACATAACTACTTTTATAATGATGTTTTGTTCAACTTGATGTGAAAGTTATAATCACTACATTATTAAAAATACTTGACCTCCAAAATTGAATTAGCAAATGTAAATCTTTTATGTGGTGAGTAATGCGAACGTGGTGCTGTCTAGTGCTGTCTAGTAATAGTGTTCATACTGGCACAATACAATTTTCCACATTCAGAAAGAGCATGGAAGGAGGCTGTCAAGGAATGGCACTGAGTTTAGAAGATTCAGGTTTGTTGTTAGCAGGTACTGTCCACATCTGTGTCCGCTTGGAATGGTGATGTGCCCAGTGAGCTGGTTGAGTAGGTAGTAGCCCTCGTCCTCACAGTTTTGGGGCTTTTATGCTTCATCATTGTTCTCTGAAACAATACATTTAGACAGAGCTGTTGGTGGGATTTTCTTTGGTTAAAGTTCAGAGATCTTATTTTATGTCACCTTGTTTTTCTAGCAGTACTTGATGTCACTTCTGGCATATGGGTCCTTAATAAGTTGTTGAGTGAATGAGCGAATGAATAAATGAATGAACCAATGTTCAAAAAATGGAAGGCAATGAAATTAAGTCTAATATTATCATCTGTTTCACAAGGTCCCCAGTCTTCCGAACTTGTGGCTATCAGTATCACATACCTGTGTCCTCACTGTTTTTTTATATATGACAAAGCAGGGCCCATCCAATTTTGCTTGCCAATATATCATAAACATTACTCAAAACTTTATTGTTGGAAAGAAAAAAAACAAAAACAAAATAAAACTTTATTGTTGGAGCACCCTGGCATTTGGAAATAGCCAGCTGTTAGAAAAAAGAATGTTATATTTTTATTAAAAGGAAGAAATATTTAGGAGTATGTTGGTTGGAAAATATCTTTTATCCTAACTGAAATGTTATTAACTTTGCCTCTAAAAATTATTTTCTGCTTTTCTCATCACTGTTTTATGAATTATTCTGATTGGAGGTAATCTGTGGTGTGTGTGTGTGTGTGTGTGTATGTGTGAGAGAGAGCAAGTGAGGGAGACTGTGTGTGTTCACACACACATACTCTATTGCACATAATACACATAAGTTTCCTAATGTTTTAGAATAAATCTGTTTATAGTGCAAGGTTACCCACTAGGCTCGCTCAGCAATTCTCAAGCTCTGTTTCCCAAAGGTCATCATTATTTCCAAGAGGACAGAAATCCACGTGTCTTTCCTTTCTGTTTCTTTGAATCAAAAATCTAATTATAAGAGAGCTATCATCAGACCATATTCAAAAGGTGCTTTCTGATTCAGTGTCTTTCCTACATGTCCTTCTTCTTTGTACTGACATACATTTTACCATCCCACTTTATTTCTTACTGCAGTGAAAAAGTACTTTAGTCTTTATATTTGTAGATGTCCTATCATGCATCTGGTCTCTACCATGTTTGACTAAACACACACACTCAGATCCATCTGGGAATTTTGGGTGACTTTGGCAAAGTAACAGAAGGGGGAGAAGAAGAAAGTGACTCTGCTAAAGACTGAAAAAGAAGAGGAAGTCAGAAATAAATAAATGTACTATCAATAAAAGAAGCAGAATATTGTGAAATTGTGGTTTCAGCCCTTACTGTGTAGCATAATTATGAGGAACTTAAAAAAAAATTAGAGATGACCAATCCCCATCCATGAGATTTAGATTTGTTTAGTTTGGGTTGGGGCCCAGGTGTGTCCACTATGCATCTATGGTTAAGAACCTCAGGTATAGAAATGAAATTGGGTTTGGGAATCAGGTTGATCCAAATCCTAATTATCAACTTGGGCCTCACTCAGCCTCAGTTTTCCTATGAGTAAAGTAGGGTTGAAATGAGAAGATTGTAAATGAGATAGTATCTAGAACCCATTACATGTTGAAGAAATAGTTCTTGGGGTTACAGCGGAATACTATGCAACCATTGAACATCATGCTTTAAAAGGATGTTTAATAATCTAAGAAAATAAACCTTATTCCCTGCCCCTAATCTCACTCCTTCCCTTACCTCCCCCATTATCACCTTCTTGCAGACACATACCTGTGCCCTATTGTCCTTCCTAAGGACAACATTATGACTCAGAGTAGCATTTCTTGTCCCTTGACTGCACATTTGCCTCTAATGAGCTATTTCAAAACATCAAATGAGAATTTCTATGGGAGATGCCGGGGCTTCTGAATATTTTAAAATCTCTTCCAAGTGATTATAATATGAAGCCAGAGTTCAAAACCATTTATCTGAAACAGTGAATCTCAAGCTTTGACATGCAATAGACACATCTGGAGATTTTATTAAAATTCAGCTTCCTGGTTCTTATGCTCAGAGAGCCTGGTTCAGTAGGTCTAGGGTGGGGCCCGTGAATTTGCATTTTTATCAAGCTCTTGGCTCCTAGGACCTGCAGCATCAGCATCATCTGGGAGCTTGTTTGAAATGCAAGGTCATGGACCCCACCTCAGAACTGCTGAGTCAGAATCTCTGGATCTGGGGACCAGGAACCTGTAGTTTAATGAGCTCTCCAGATGATTCTTATGCCCATTAAAGCTAAAGCGGAGGAAATGTGGACCTCAATTAGAACATAGTAGCAAAGCAAGGAAGAAGACTACGCTAGAAATCTAGAAACATCACCATGATTCTTACTGGCTAAGTTTGGATCAAGTGTCTGACCCTGGAACCAGAGTATGAGGCCAGCCCCAGGCAAACCATAAGGACTAAGTGGCAATGTGCAGATGGAGGCAGAGATTAGAGGTATGAAGCCACAAACCTAAGAATGCTAGGCAGCCACCAGAGGCTGGAGGAGTCAAGGAACTGTTTTAGTTTTCCTAGCTGCTGAAGCAAATACCATGCAACGAAGTGACTTAAATAGCAGAAATTTATTGGCTTACAATTTTGAGGCAGGAAAAGATTAAAATCAAGGCATCATCAAGGCAGTGCTTTCTCCCAGAAAACTGTGGTTTTCTGGGGCTGGCTGTTGATCCTTGCTTCTTGGCTTTTCTGTCACATGGCAATGCACATGGCAGCCTCTTCTGGCTTCTCCCTTTTCTTCCTGGTTTTGTTGACTTTCAGCTTTTCACTGCTCCTTCTGGCTTTCTCTCTGTGTGACGGCCTTTATAAGGTCTTCAGTAATAAGATTAAGAGTCACCCTAATTCAGCTGGGTCACACCTGAGCTGAAGTAACCTCATGAAAAGGTCCTATTTACAAGAGCTTACCCACAGGAATGGATTAAATTTAAGAATATGTTTTTCTGTATACATAGCTCCAAACCCACCACAGAAAGATTCTCCCCTAAAGCCTCTGGAGGGCATGAAATCCTGCTCGTTTCTGGACTTCTAGCCTCTAGAATTGATAGAGAATACATTTTTGTTGTTTTAAGCCATTAAAAGTTGGTGGTAGTTTGTTATGGAAGCCTCAAGAAATTAACAGAAAGACAAAAATGTATTTTTTAAATTTAGTGATTCAAATTTGTTTGGCATTTTAAATGCTTCTTTAGTTATTTTCGTATAATTATAGCTGAAAAATACTTTCTATATAAAAAGCAGTATTGTCTTTAGATCTCTCACCTTAACTCACTGACATCAACAAGTGTTCAAGAAGGAATGAAAACTAATAAAATTCAAAACTGCAATAAGGTACCACTACACATCTCTTAAAATGGTTACATTAAAAAGCCAAACAATGGCAAGAATGTTGAGCAATTGGCACTCTCATACATTGCTGGTTGGAATGAAAAATGGTAGAGCTACTTTAGAAAATAGTTTGGCAGTTCCTTGGAAAACTATAAGTACTCTAAAAACCAGCAATCCCATTCCTAGGTATTTATCCCAGAGAAATACAGGCATATGGCCATGCAAAAACCTGTATGCAAATTTTCATAGCAGCTTTATTCATAATCACTAAATCTGGAAACATCCAAAGTGTCTATCCACAGGTGAACGTATAAACATACTGTTTTACATCCATACAATGGACTACTACACAGCAACAGAGATAAATGAATAACTGATACATGCAACAGCATGAATAAATCTCAAAAGAACTATGCCAAGTGAAAGGCTACGAACTATATGTATGAACCCCAGAAACGCATGTTCTGAAACTTAATTCATTCCTGTGGGCATGAACCCGTTGTAAGTAGGCCCTTTTCATGAGGTGACTTCAGTTAAGGTGTGGCCCATTTCAGTCAGCATGGGTCCTAATCCTATTCCTGGAGTCCTTTATAAGTGGATTGAAATTCAGGCAGAGAGAGAGAGAGAAAGCCAGAGGGAGCAGACAGAAGCTGAACATCAACGGAACCCAGAAGAGAATGGAGAGACCAGGTGACTCCACCATGTGCATTGCCATGTGAAAAGTTAAGGACAAATGATCGCTGGCAGCCAGCCCCAGAAAGCCACTGTCTTCTGGGGGAAAGCATCGTTTTGATGGTGTCTTGATTTGTACTTTATCTTAGCCTCAAAACTGAGGTAACCTGACCCATTTCATGGTATTTCCTTGAGCAGCCAAGGAAACTAAAACAGTATGATTTCATTTATATGACATTCTGGAAAAGGCAAAACCATATGGACAGAGAACAGATTGATAGAGACTGGAGGATGAGGGGAGGGGATTGATTAAAAGGGGTTGCAAGAGAACATTTTGGGGTGATGGAAATATTCCTTTGATTGTAGTGATGGTTACAGAGCTGTATACATTGTCAAAATTCATAGAACTGTACACTTAAAAGATGAATTTTGCTGTATATAACTCAATAAATCTGACCTTAAAAAAATTCTGCTTGGGAACCAGCTGTAGCTCAATTGGTAGGGCTCCGGTTTACCACATGGGAGTCCCCGGGTTCAGTTCCTGGGGCCTCCTGGAGAAGGCAAGCCTCCTGGTGAAGGCAAGCCGCCCCGCGGCGAGCCGCTGCGTGGTGAGCTGCCTCAGTGGGATGACGCAGCAGGGCAAGACAAGCAGACACAGAAAAACGCAAAAAAA
>PVKH010012816.1:0-17115 GCA_004027955.1 Chaetophractus vellerosus
TATCCTCCACTGGAAATCATGAGGATGTACCTTTAAAAAAAAAAAAAAAAAAAAGCAGCCCCGAACGCAATCCCCCACAAGACGTTTTATTACAAAAAGTTTCACACCTATTGAAAAGTTCAAAAAATAATATAAAGAATACCCATATACCTTCTACCTAGATTAAATGATTGTTCATAGTTTCCTATTTTTGTGTGCTCGATAGCTCTGGATGTGTGTATATATGTACATATATACAGGTATATGCACATACATGTTTATATTTGTTGTTTGTTTTGCTGAATCGTGAAAATTAAGTTGCATACATTATGAAACTTCACCTTTAAACAATAACATTCTTGTATATGACATTATCAAACCTAAGAAAACAGTCCATAATATCATGTAACATGCAGTCCATATAAAATTTCCCCAATTGTCTTAAGACTGCCCTTAGACTTTTTTTTTTAATGTACTGGGCACTGGGGATTGAACCCGGGACCTCGTATGTGGGAAGCTGGCGCTCAACCACTGACCCACGTCAGCTCCTCTGAGTTGGCTTTTTCATTTGTTTTGCTTGTTGTTTGTTTTTGTTTTGTTTTTTGTTTTAGGAGGCACCGGGAACTGAACTCGGGACTTCCCACGTGGGAAGCAGGTGCTCAGCTGCTTGCGCCACATCTGCTCCCCCTTAGATTTTTGGACTTTTGTCTTTTTCTGACAGGCAGGAAGTTTACTGAGGAGTTCTCCCAGTGGAGGGGGTCTGAAGATTAGACTTTAGCCCGCCCTTGGAAGGTGTTGATATGACTTTATACAGTATCAAAAGGTGGGGAAATCGAGTACAGCCTGGGGCCAATAAGGGGCTGTAAAAGTGAATTCTTCCCTTGCGTGGCTAGGGGGTAGTGGGCTAGGAGGTAGGGTATTCTTGGAATGTGGGAGGGGTTGGTGGTGCCTGGGCCTGGAAGGGGTGAAGACCCTTATCTGCTCTACTGCCAGTGCTATAAGGCTTCTTTGTTCATTCTTGGGAGAGGATGGGTTGCCTCCAAGCCCGTAGGCTATGGCTTGCTCAGTTGGTCATGTAGGTCATGGCTGGAGGCCTCCTTTCTTCAGTTTATGTCATGGGGAATTGAGTCACAGCCTTATGACCTGTTAATCATTGCAAATTTTTTTTTAAGGAGGTCCTGGGGATTGAACCTGGGACCTTGTACATTGGAAGCAGGAGCCCTAACCACTGAGCTATACCCACTTTTGTAGTTTTTTTTAAAGTAACAGTATTCAGTCAAAGTTTGATTATTATGGCATTTTAATCTAAAATAATTTTGCTAACTTTTCTATTTTTATTTTTTTGGTCATTTACTTTTGGAAAAGTTCAAGATAATTGCCTTAGAGATTGTCACACGTTCTGGGTTTTTGGATTATTTCCTCCTGGCATCATTTATCTTGTTCTTCTATTCCTATCTTTCCTCTCTACTGGAAGTTAGATCTAGAGGCTTGATTGGAGTAATGTTTGACTATTTGGGGAAAGAAATGTCATAGATAATGTTGTATATTTTATATTTCATCATCTTGGAAGGCTTGGAAGGATTTTGAAGTGGTCTCTGATAGTAAAGATGCTGGAGAAAATTAACTTTTGGTCTGACACTGATATTTATTGATCTCTGTGTTTAAACCTTTAATTGAAGAACCTGCTATGGAATTCCACTCAGATACAAGCCCCAGCACTGGGCAGGGAATGTGTATGAATGTGCTTTGTAAAACTAGGAGGGAACAACTTGGAAATATGTATTCAGTTAACTATTTGGATAGTGTGATATTAGATGATTAGCCTTCTTAAATTTGGATTTTATTTGTTGGGTTAGTTTGGTTCTTAATATGATAAAGAACATGAAGTACATTGAAATCAGTATGACACCGTGGAAATGAATATTATTTTGTCATGATTAGAATGTTGGTCATGGTTGAGAAATATTGGATTATGATGGGCAGTAGTGATTCCAGTTTATAGGCCCTCTCTTGTTTTTAAGGTTAGTCTTTCAGACAATCAGTTATCTTGCAAACACCTCACATTGGTCATGAAATATAAGCACCCCTCAATAAAGGGAAAAAAATAAAGACATACAATTTAGAGCCCTAGCATGCAAAATCGCCTTGTGGAGCTTTTGTAAAATACAAATACCCAGGTCTCCAGTCAGACCTACAGAATCAGACTCCATGGAGGAGGCACTGGGGCAGACCTGGGCGGGGCCCCGGCATTGGGATTGAAAACCTCCCCCAATTTTTCTCTCATGTCCTAAGTTTAAGCATGATTGCAATATCAGCATTTATGAGACTGATTATGATAATGAACTTCTTTGCTTTAATTATCCTCTGAACAAAAAGGTCTCTGATCTTTCCTTACACGGCTGTATTGTTCCATTTAGGTGCCTAACGTGGCCCAGACCAACCTACCTCGGAGAAGGAAGCATGCTGTGATCCTCTCTGTCTTGAATGAATTGATATCTCCTTCTTTTGTTTATAATTTTTATGAAAAGGATGATTTAAAATAATTGGAACCTAGTGCCCAAAATTATATCCTTGTGCCTTCCCTGCAGTTTGTGGTTTAGTGACTGGGCAGGAGTGACAAGAATTCATTGTACCACAGAATGTTCTTTCTCTGTAAGTGATGTATTTGCTTCAGGATGAAGTCTGATTACAAATGAAAGTGAACTAATGCTGTAGACCACAGCATTCTGAAGGCGGGCCCGGGAGTGAGCTGGGGATCAGAGGCTGCAGATGCACGTTGGTCAGCTCCCAAGCTGTGAGGCCAGATCTAATAGGACTGGACCGGTGACCGATCCTGGAGTCTAACCACTCAGAATGGGAACGTGTAGACGCAGAAGTTCCCATGAACTAGTCACATTAGGCTAAGCCAGTTCAAAACAATTAAAATTGCTTTTTAATTTTGAAGCGGTTTGGCTGATTGCCTTAGTTCATGGAGGTTTTATAAGGAAGTGATTGTAGAACAATTTGCAAATAGAAAGTATTTTTAATACTATATTTTAGTTGCGTTAGGAATAATGATTTATGTTGAGGCCAAGAATGAGTCAGACATTACACAAGCATTGAATTAGGCACATTCTCTGTCTAGTGCTGGAACTATCTGAAAAAAAGAGAATGTAAATTTAGCTTAATATCATGTAAGTGCTATGGGGATAATTGTAAATAATTGGATTATTAGAAAGGAATTGGGAGTGTGAGCAGATATTTTCTGTGGTTGGGGTATTGGACTAAAACCAGCATAACTTTGGCAATCTAAATGAAGCACAGGACAAAAAAGCACATACTGCCAAATCAGAATGACATTTGAAAACTACATTAATACAACATTTACCTTCCAAAAGATTTTGGATCCAAATCTGTTCCATCCAGATTATACCTCTCTCTCTGCAGTCAGCAATTTTTATTGAAAATATGGTTCTACAGATACATTTATGTCCACTTCCTCGTCCGCATTGTCAAATGAGCTGGTTATAATTTGTTTCCAAAATCACTTTGTCCTTAGTGATAAGTATCTAATGATGAAATATTAACTCCACAGATCTGTTTTACATTCTCAAACTATTTGCCAAATAGTCAGTATAATTAATAAAGATGGGTCCCTGTGGGCTCCAGAGCTGCCTAATGAATACTGTCAGAATTAACAAGTGCCATTACTATTCCATGTATTTCATATCGAAATAAAGGCAAGAAGTTGTTGAATCTGGAAAAGTCTTAAGGGTTATGTTTAATTTTATTATGGCCTTCCAGTGAGGAATTTATGTCTAATGTCATGAACCAGTGTTAGACAAGACTAAATCAGATTTTTCCTGGTATTTTGTAGTGTGCCTGGATTTTCTTAGTGTCACTCACAAAAAGACCGTATTTGCATCTACTCTGAATCTTCTTAACTCTCAACTATGAAGATAATTCCACAGGATAGCTTAGCAAAATGTGGAGGAAAATGAAGCAGTGTCAAAGACAAGATTATAAATTAAAATTCATGTTCCATTATGCTTTTTTAAAAAAAGTTGCAAGTGGCATGCCAAAATGAATTTGATTAAAGCATTTGTACTTGTCTCACTAAATTAGGAGTGGAAAAAAAGCCAAACGTAAATTCCCTTCTTTGTTACCTAACATGGGAGGTTTTATTTATTTATTTTTTTAAAGATTTTTTTATTTTTTATTTTCTACTTTTTGCCCCCCCCCCCCCGCACGCGGTGACACACCTAGTCAGCTTCGCTGGTGAGTGGTGGCCTTGCCCACTCGCGGGTGGCCTGCCCCGCTTGCGGGTGGCTCTGCCCTGCCCACGGGCGGTTCCACTCTGCTCATAGGTGGCTCTGCTCTGCCCGTGGTGGCTCTGCCCCGCCCACGGCGGCTTTTGCCTTCTCAAGCGGTCCGCCCGCCTGGAGAGGCCCCAGGGACCGAACCCAGGGCCTCCCATGTGGTAAACCGGCGCCCTATCCACTGGGCTACACAGCCGGCCCTATTATTATTTTTTAAATGAAAGATTATGTTGCTGTGATCTTTCTAGTTTCAGATGTAAGATATGTATAGTCATGAACTCTTGGTGGCTGTTGCATGATGTAAACATTTCTCTTCCTAAAAAAGAATCATTGGTAATGTCACTGAATATTATGTGTTATAATGGAGATTTGGAAGCAATTTAAATGACCCACAGTAATCATATTTTAGAATAGCATTTAATGACATGGGAAAATGCTTTTGACAATAAGTGAAAAAACAGCAGGACTAAAAATTGTGTGTTAGTGTAATCCCAATTTTGTGATATAAGTTAACACACACCCCCATATATACAGGTAAAATAATATACTAGCATCAGATTTTTTTTTAAATTTTATTTTTGTAGGGGTTTCTTTAGGTTCAATTAGGTGTGTGTGATGTAAATAACACACACACACACACACATATATACAGGTAAAATAATATACTGAGCATCAGGGGTTTCTTTAGTTTCAGTTAGATGTGGTTTTAATTTTCTTATTTATCTATTACTGTGTTTTCCTAATTATCTAGAATAATAATTTATTACTTTTTGAATCAGAAAAATGCATGATAATATATTAAAATAGAAAAGAAAAACCATATATCAGAGAAATATTGATTAAATGCTTATAAGTATTATTTGGAAGATTTGAACCAAAGAAATAAAGATGACTGCAGTATTCCACTTTGTGTAAGTAGCTGCATGGTGTTGAGTGACCTTTTCTTCATTGACAGAAGAAAACGAGAGCTGAGATTTCATTCACCAGCTCAGCATTTAATATTTGTGCTTTCATTTAGATTCAATATCTATGGAATAAAAGAACAGATTTAAGATAATTCTGATATGTTATGAAATATTTAAAATATATATCAAATTTGACTGTATAAAATTAAAAATAATTCGGTAGGATAAAATGCATAAACAAAGTAAAAAGCCGAATAATAAACTGAAAAAACTGCATCTAATTTTACAATCAGCTGATTTTCTTAGTTTAGAAACCCTTCCAACAGTCAGTAAGCAAAATATCAACAACTCAGTTTTAAAAGGGAAAATGATATTAAAAAATCATGTAAAAGAAAATGCAAATAACAATTATATGAAAAGATTGGAAAGATATTCAAGTTCATTCATAATAAGAGATACACAAATAAAAGCTATAAATATTAAACCAGCTTTTACCTGTTGAAAATAGCATAAATTAAAAAATATATATTTTACTTTGTTGCCAATTGAGTAGGGGAAATTGGGACTCTCATATGTTGCTGGTGAGATTGTATATTGGCACATCCTCTGTGGAGAGCAATTTGGCAATATATGTCAGAGTTAAATTTCATATACACTTTAGTCCAGCAATTCCACTTCTAGGAATTTATCACATAGGTACACTTTCACATGAGAAAAAAATGATATGCATCTATTGTCCTATTGATTGTACTGGCTCCAAATGTAAACCTTCTAAATATCCATCAACAGGAGACTGGATATATAAATTAATGAAATAATGGAATATCTGCAGCCATTGAAAAGATTGCGGTAGCTCCATGTGCCTTCATTGGAACTATCTATGTGATGCTGTATCTAGTGGGAAAAAAAGCAAATTGCAACTTTTTGTGCAAGGGATGTACCATATATATGCAGATATTTCCCTCACGTTAAAGAATTATAACTACCAGAAGGTATTCACAAATGCTCTTTTCTGTTTCCCATTGGTCCTTCAGGTATCTTCTGCAGGGGTAGTTCTTCTGCTGTCTCTGTATAAAAATTCAAGCCATTGCCATGAATTTTCTAATCAGTCTTAGATAATACAATCAGTTCTCTAGGTTCTTCAAGTCATAGGACCCAGTCTTGTTTAGTAATAATGCACAGCCCCAAACACTAATTAAGTCATACTCTAAAGTTAAAAGTTGTACTCCTCCCCACCTTGAGCCTGCTGAAGATGGGAAACCAGAAGTTTGAGTAAAGAATATTGGATTCCTCCTGCTTCCCTCACCGAACACTTTTACTCTTCTGCCTCCTCCATCACCTAAGACAACCACACACTGGCTCTGTCTTATACATGGTCAACATCTAGTTCATGGAAAATCATCACACATGCTTTGGCAGAGCATCAATAACCTCTCCTTTGTTGTGCCATTAAAACAGCTAGCCAACCAATCATCCACCCAGTATTTTTCTTTATATTTCTCGGCCATGAATCAGATACTAGGGCACTGTAACCCTCCAACTTTAGCAAACACATGTCAAGTTCTCTAAGGGGTCAGGCCCTTTCCCTAGACTTAAAGTTTAGGCTAGACACTCCTCACCACCCCCACCAAGGGGTGGCTGAGAATCCCAGCCTACCTACAACTCTCCCCAAAAATACTCTCTCACCTCATCATCCTCAACTCTTTCATACCCTTGATATGGATGAGGAGTGTAGAGTCTTTAACTAGTTTTCATTAACCTCCATTGAAGATTTTGCACCAAGAACTTAGACTTTGCTTTAAAATATGATACGTATTATCTCCATGGGTTAGCAGAAATTTCCATTTTAATATCCTCTTTCACATAGAATATCACTGGAAGAACCAACCACAAAGAAACTTCTAATAGTGGACGCCTCTGAGGAGGGAGACTGGGAGGCTGGAAAGAAGGGCAAAAGGGAGACTAGCTTTTTACCATACTCTTTTTTATGTGTTTTAAATTTTGTATTGTGCACATGTATTGTCTATTGAAAAATAAAATATTTTTAAGAGACACAAAATATAACCACCTAATAATGCCTAATAGATTTATGTTCAAGGCTTTATGGGAAAATGTAGAAGGGAGGTCCTAAGAGGATGATGAGTAGAAGAGGTGAGGTTTGAGCAGAGATGGGAAAGTTGGTCCTCTGTATGGAGGGAACAGATGGCAGTCCATGGAGTTTTATAACAACATGCTCAAATTCAAAATGTGAACTGAGAAAGTGTTAAGATATAGGGCTGGAAAGGTAGGTGGGGTCAGATCATGTAGAGACTTGAGGGGAATGAAAGAATAAAGTTAGTCTTTTGGAAAGATGATGCCAGTGGTATTTATGTACCACCCACACAATTCTTGGCCTGTTTGCATACCCACGATACTAGCATTTGCTCAACATTTTTCTTTAAATTGAATTAATTTTTTAATCAGCCTCATCATAAAAAAAACCATCCTTGAAAGAGCTATTAAAATAAGAAAATCTAAAATGATCTTGCTTCCTGTCAGTAATACACATACCACACTTTTGTTCAGCAGTGGCATGAAGGGAGGGAGATGTAGAGATGGGAACTTGGCATGTTGGCATCCTGTCTGTCTCTCAAGTGCTACCATGATTGAAGCTATGGTCCTCTTGATGTACTTGACTGGGGTGGAGTTTTGCTTTTGGAGTTCCTTAGAAGGTTGCCATTGGCCAGAGGCGGCTCATTCTAGCCCGACAGCAAGGGAGAGTGAGGGACAGCATTCAGTGATGGGAGCAGAGGTGTAGAGAGTAGGTGGGGCCATGGTTGCAGGGGTAGGGTCGGAGCAGGGATGCAACAGAGAGATGGCAGGAGAGAATATACAGAATAGATGGATACCAGTGAGTAATGGTCAATTATTGCCACATGTTGTCACGTCCAGCCTTTCCACTCTTGCTGGTATTATAATGAAGAGTCGGCCATAGTAAATTGCGTGTCTGTGTCACACGGGCTGCTTATAGAAAGAGAGAATAAAAATGAAAACATGGCCCAGTGGTTTCAATAGCACAATCAGCGATTTTCATAAAGCTGTATAAGTCAGAGGTGAGAAGAACTTAGCAGTGGCATTTAGTCCATCCCCATACACAGGAAACACTCTAGCTTTCTCAGTTATGTAAAGTGCACTTCTGAAAACGACATAAGGAAGTGTGGGAATGTTGAGTAGTGAATAGTAGCCCATGAATCCTGCCACAGCCCAGCCTCCTTGCCTGTCAAGACCAGAAATGGGCACAATGGCCCTCTTATCCTCACAGGGACACTATGAGTACAGCCCGGTTTTGGTTCTCTGTGAACTCACTACATCTTGAACCTTTGTTGGCTGCTGTGTTCAGACTGACTTTCTCTTTTTAGCAAAAATAAACCCAAACAGGCATATCTTATATCCTGGAGGACTTCTTGGAAATTCTCCTGTAGCCTTAGCTTATCCCTGTTTACTTTGCCCAGGGATTGCAATGATTTTTGTGTATGTTTTTTTTTTAATTTGACATAAGAATGGACCCAATTCAAAAGAAACAGCTAACAGTTCTTTTGTTAAGAACTCCCAGGAATAAGATGCCATGACTCACCTCATTACAAATTTTGAAATTCCTTGCTTTCTCCAACCTAAATAATAGATTGTAAGCTCCATGAAGCCAGGGATTTGGTCTATTTTAATCACTGAAGCATCTATATCAGATATAGGGGCACCTAATACATTTTCTTGAGTGAATAATGAATAGTGCATACTGTATGAATACGTAATAATAAAGGAATGAACGAATGAATGCTATGTTATATTGGTGTAGCACTTTACAGTTGTAAAGAATTTTCTGTGAACTCATCTGATCTACACAAACAACGTCATAAAAGTGCATAGGAACCTGTGTTTCTACCCCCATTTTGTAATTGAGGAAAATGGGGTTCAGACGTAGAAGGGTCTGCCTGAGCCTTCACACCGAGTAGGTAACGAGTGATTCTACACCTGAAGTCCATTTCCCAGCTTGGTGTCAGGCGAGATGTGGCACAGCTGTTCCTTTGTGTGATGGCTCTTGCTTTTCTGGGCTTTCATGGAGTTCTTGCTTTTTATTTCCAGATTACAGGACAGGCCCGTGTTTTACTGTGGTCAGCAACCAGATGTGCCAAGGACAGCTCAGCGGGATTGTGTGCACAAAAACTCTCTGCTGCGCCACCGTCGGTCGAGCCTGGGGTCACCCCTGTGAGATGTGTCCTGCCCAGCCGCACCCCTGCCGCCGCGGCTTCATTCCGAATATCCGCACGGGAGCCTGTCAAGGTAAACCCTGAGCTCATGGAATTACTAACGTATTAATCTTATTTGCTCTGGAGAGCCATTCTCCAATGAGGTTGGAGAGAATGGAAAAGCACTGTCAGAGACATAACTTCCCAATTTCGCTGACTGCACGATATCCAACTAAGGCATTAGGAGCCTGGCTCACAAGGGAGCCGCCGAAGCCTTACTGGACTTTTCCTTGCCGGCAGCTCCCCACTGACCCCAGAGGTGCTGTTGTAGACCTCTAACTCCAGGGGTAGTGTGATTCTGTTTACAGCCATGCTGTGTCTTACAGCAAGGCTGAGTATAAACACACAGCAAGATTTGTGAACAAGGTGGTTTATGTTTTTCTTAATTTTCTTTCTTCAGTTGAAACTGTTGGAGTTGCCCCACACAGGTTGTGCTTAGTTGACCTGAAGAAAATTGTTCCTATCGCCATTTTGCATGCTACATTATGCATATTTTTTACAAGTTAAAAATAAATTAGGATTTGTTTCACAGTTTTAAATATCCCCAGATGTTGCCTGCTTGCTGCTTCTCCTGCCTCCCATCGAAGCCCTTACTCTGTTTTTGGCGTTTACTCCTGTTCTTCCAGCTGTACAAATTCTTTCGTTGTCTGGATGTCTGGCAGGAAACAGGAGGAAGTGAACGGAGGCAGCTCTATACTAAACTGATGGGATTGAAAATTCCCAGGCTGTGCCTGTTTCCTTTAGACATTTTCAGTGCACATTTAGCAAGTTGCAGTATTTTCAGAAATTTGGGCTGTGCTTTCATGAGGCAAAGTAGATAGTAGTTTGGTTTTGTTCTATATGTTAATTCTAGGGATGAGATACAATAAAACAGAACTTGAGCTTAACCCTGCAGTCCTGTGGGTCTCCATTACACTTCAATAAATTCCACTTTTGAAAAACATTGATGATCATGTACAATATACGACTTCTTTGTATGCCCTTAAATGTATTCTTCTGAATGTCAGGAGTAGCAAGAAGTTATTGTGAAATCCTAGAATTATAAAGGGACTGTTTGTAGAACTTTAAAAAATTAAAAGTAAGTTTACTTTACCTTTTCTTTGGTGCCTTTTAAATTTTTTCTCATTCTTAGAAAGTCCCAGTGAGTTTTTCAAGAGTTTCTTGGTTTTGGTGCTCTGAAATTAGCTAATGTCCATGAACTCACTGACAATGGTCAAAAAGACAGACTTTGCATTGCCCAGCTGCCTGTCCTTAAGTAATTGTCAGAGGTTAAAGCGTTAACAGAATTGGGAGAAGAGAATGAACAGGGGGAGGGAAGAGCTGCTTCTCTTTAGCTTTGCTATTCATTTCATATGATCTAGATTCCTCCAGCATTTGCTTCCTGACCCTTCCTGTCTTTGCTATTCAATATCCAAGAAAAAAAGAAGTTTCTTCTGAAATACTTTTTAAAAACCCCAGGACTCAAAGTGGCAGTTATATTGCTGCTTTGAAAATGAAAGTTTGTAATGTTTTTTTGTTGTTTTTTTTTTGTTGTTGTTGTTGTTTTGCCCAGATAGATTTTGATTTCATCCTGGGGCACCCCCTCCTTACTGGTTTTCCCAGTCCTTGGGCCAGATGTGAAGGGTTGTGGGCAAATGGGCTCAGAAAGGAGCTTATTCTGTCTTCCAGTCTTGGAATATGTGGTCAGCAGAGAATTGCCCTCATATGTATCACTATTGACCAAAAATTATAATCAACAAGACTCTCTAGTTTTGCTTATATGTTAATGACCAGTTAGCAGTAAAATAAAATCCTGATTTCAAAGAACATTTTAATAAATATATTCAACATATCAAGAGAATGGAAAATTCTGGTCTAAGACAAAATTGAAATCAGCTGTAGAACATAATCTAATTATATTTCACATGTAGTCATTCATTTGTGGCTCAGGACATTCCATTTAAAACATTAAGTGACACTTCATACCAAAATTAATTGCTGCTTTCTTTAGTATCCATTTTCCTGCATGCTGACATTTCTTAAGAACTCAGATTATTAGAGATCTTACAAATGGCATTCACTTTTCTGCTTCACGGGATGGAGAGTAAAAGTAAACAGTACACTAGGCTTCCAGGTTTCTAAAAAAAAAAAATACCTGAAGTAGAGGAAGAAAAGTTAGTCTTTCTTCTGGGGGTTCTTTACTAAATCAGACTATCAGACCTTTGTGTATTTTGAGTGGCAAGATGAAGCGAATATACATGTATTTTTACAATATTTCTAACTCAATGTTATGAGTCTGGAATACTCTAATTTTGTTCCTGAAGGGTTGCTATTTAGGGTTGCACACAGGATGCTTAGTTGTGAGGTCCTGAGAATTCAGCATTGAACAAAATGGACACAGTCCCTGCTGTATGGAAGCCTATATTAAAAGGCAGTCACTATTTTTAAAAAAACACACAAAATAAAGTGAATATATAGTAGATCAGTTGATGATTAGTCTATGGGGAAAAATAAGCAGGATGAGAAAGGTGGTGAGTGTCAGGGGTCTGGATGTTGTGATTAGGCTGGTTAGGGAAGGACCCACTGCTGAAGGGCCATTGGAGCAGAGACCTGAAGGACAGGACAGACTGAACCATGCGGCTACATGGAAGAAGAATATTCCAAGCAGAGGGGCCACCACTACAAAGGCACATGCTTGGCTTATTAAGGAATAGCCAGGAAGCCAGTGTGGAGAGCAGTGTGAGAGGGAGGAGGTTAGGAGATGAGATCAGAGGGTAGAGGGGTCATGTGGAACCTTCTAGGACTTAGCATGGACTTGAGTTTTGAGCTGGGGAGGGATGTGCTCTGCCTTACTTCTGAAAATGTTTCCTCTGGCAACTTCTTTCCCTTCCAGGTAAATCTGTAGCATCTGCAGCTGAGACTGCATATTAGTCTGAAGATGTCACTCACTCCTTGGCCTGATTTTCTAGACTGCTTAATTTTTTCTGTGAAAGACAGTTCTCAGAACATAAGATGAACATTTTCCACTTCATTTGTACAAAAGCATTAGCTTTCTCATATAGTCTTAAGTGATCTTAAGTAAATTCTGTTTTAATTAAATCATCCAATACACTTTTGTATAGACAGTTTTATTGTAGAAATGTGTTGCATTTTGATTCTCAGGATTGTTTGAATAGCTCTTTCGTTGTTATTGTCAACCTAGAAATAAAAACGAGGCCGTGAATAATGACCTCTTTATGAGTGTATCCTCGTACTGTGTAGCATACATAATAACACCACAAAAGTTATCACAAATATTCTCCTCTATCTTCCAAGTTAGGAAAACGAAGAGAAGTTGGAACTTCTCATAGAAAATTATTGACCAAGCTGTGTTAATCAAATGGTTTGTGTTACCTGATGCACAAATAATAATTGATATGAGTATGTTAATATAATTGTGGACAAGCTGTCAAATTTTCTTCTGCAATGAATTTTATATGAATCTCTCTTCCTCTTCTAAAATCTGACAGATGTGGATGAATGCCAGGCGATCCCTGGACTCTGTCAAGGAGGAAATTGCATTAATACTGTTGGGTCTTTTGAGTGCAAATGCCCTGCTGGACACAAATTTAATGAAGTGTCACAAAAATGTGAAGGTAAGAAATCTCATACTAAGTGGGACAGAGGTAGGCAAACCTCAATATCAGTGACAAGCTAGTTTGCCATTGTTCTTTAATGCTATCTTTGTTATTTCTGTGAATGTTTAAATGTAATATTCTTACCAGGAATAATATGCCTTTGTGCTATTGAACCAGAAAAACCCTGCAGCTTTTTCCATTTTTATAGACCCAAAATAAGAGGTACATCTGAATCAAATTAAATACTAAAACATGAAATATTTTTGAACCAATATTTGGTTTAAAATCTTCAAGACTCATGTTTTTGCATAGATTTAGAGACATGAATTAAAATTTGACCATTAGATATAATTCAAAATGATATATCTTTTGGTATTTTTTCTTGTTAAAACATATGTTTGATTTTTGTTTGGAGATATGAATTATCTCTTGTATTTATGCTCCTCGTACAAGGTTTCAGATTTTCTTTTCTGGAGGATGATAAATGCTTATCAAATGGAAACCTTTTACTGTTAATCAAATAGAAAAATAACTTGAGGTAAGTTTTTATATTTGAGTATAGTTTATAAATTGAGCTTCTAAAAATGTGTGTACAAAGAATGTGTTTATATTGATAACTACTGCTGTTTGCCAAAGAATAGCCTGGCTTCCAAGAACAATAATTTCTTTGTGAAAGTGAAGCATTCAGAAAATAAGTAGGTGGCATTGAGCTCTCCTTTGTTTGTTGAGAGCATATACCTTGTATGTGGTATGTCTGACAGTAATGTAAGCGCATTCTCAAAGCTTCTCTTTCTGGCTCACTTATTCTGTCTGGTGTATTCTGAGGTTTCATTTAGGCAAATGCATTTTTGTTGAAACCAGTTACTGCTGGATTAATATTTCTAGATTCTAGTAATGAGGCATCATTTGTTCTAAATTATTTGCTTAGGCTTGAATCATTAACCTTTCTTTGTTGATCACCATGGAATCTCAGACAGATGAAAGACAGCTTTAAATTTGAGGTGCAATTAATAAATTATATATTAAAAAGCATACTATCTGCTTGCCCTGAAACTGAAGACTTTAGCACTGATAGAATTACCTTTGTAGGTTGGAGTTGTTTTTAGGTTATTAATCATTATAGAATTTGTCATTGATATTGTGTTCTTGAACATATTATAAACAGTTATTTGAGGTAGTTGTGATAAATACTTTTTAGTTATTTCTGAAGAAGTAGGACTTCTTAAAAACATAGGTTTCAAAGAACAATAAAGTAGACTCTATAGGCCAATGTATTTAGAAGTTGTATTATAGCTATAAGTTAGAAGCAGAGGTTGATATGTAAAGGGGCAAAGAACTAACCTAGTTTCACCCTTTCACCTTGTAAATTAAGGAATTTTAAGTGTTTGGGTATTTTAAGTGCTCTGTCTGAGGTCATTCAGAGAATGATAAAAATTTGCCTCTTTTAACTCATGTTCTAGTGCTCTTTGTACTATTATTACATCTTCTTTTTTCCTAGATGTAAGCCATTGCTTCTACTTTGCTAACAACTAGTAGTATTTTAGTAATATTTTTGAAATATTTAAAACATTACAGTGTGGGTGTTTAGGGTATTGTCATGCATATATTTTTATGACATTAGTTTCATAAGTTCTTAAGGTTTCTTGTGTTTGAAATCCACATCAACCTTGGGCTGTCTTATGGTTTTTAGGTTTCCTCACTTTAGTAGACTCAGCTTCAAGATATATAGTCAGTGTCAAGATTTAGGGAAAAATGGTCAATATGACTTGTCCGGTCTATGTTTCATTTTCTGGAATTATGATGGCTTTCATCTTGGATTGGATTTGGTCTTGCTTTTCACTCAGACCAGTCTGTTAACATTGTCAGAAATGGTCACCTTGACACAGACTAGACAGAAGAAACAGATTCATCTGAATGAAAGGAAAGGTTCAAATCCTTTTGTTAATGCTAAGAAACCTAGTACAGTGGAGTTCCCACGGGACCAAAAATTCAGTCTGGAGTACAGTTACCTATTTCTTTTCTATAATTTTTTTTCTCAGCGACATACTGAAGCCTGTAGCAGATAAAAACAGAATACTTGTGGCTAGACCTGCCCCCCCCCCTTTTGCCATCTAATGTTACATTAAAATTAGATGGTGTTTTTTCCCCCTTTCCTTTTTATTTTTCTATGCAAAATTGATATTGGAAGACAATGTCCTGTTAGAACTACATGTACTCTGGCCCGGAGGCTGGTTTGAGCATTGTTGATCTTTCTCTGGTAGGAAACTAATCAGAAAATCCTCCGAGAGCTCTTAGTGAGCTGGGGTCCCTTCCTTCAATTCCCTTGCTCTTCTCTAGCTCCAGTGCCTCACTGTGGGAATGGCAGAACTCTGGGGAAAGCATGGTCTCCAGATGGTCGATAGAGGGAGCTGAAAGGATCAAGGTGTATGTTCCTAAGGATGATGGCCAGTCTGCAGTGGGGCTCTGTGCCCTTGTGAAAATTGTGCTGGAACCTTTGCCATTACTTTGAGTGGCTTTTAAAATGTATCTCCCTCTTGACTTGGAGAGGAATAAAGCGGCTACCTAGAACGTCACAGCACTTTAAAAAATGCAATCAAATTGGTGTCAGCAAGCTTACAAGATGCTAACCACGACTCCCTCAGGTGCGAGAATGGCTTTTTTCAAATTGCTTTTCGTGGTCCTCTTTTTGCAGAGTTCTCCCTTCCTTTCTAAAATAGCCCTTCTTTTCCCAAAACTTTAAAAAATATGTCATGTACCAAATTATAAATAAATATATATAAATTAGGTGGATGCAAGTCAACAAGCTAAAAGTCTCTAAATGACAGTTATTAAATTTTCACAAATTTCAGTAAAAGTAAAACATTTAGATGTATAGCTGTGCTTTGAGAAAAATGGACACAGAGTTCATGCCCACCTCCATTGCTGATTTTTCCAATGCCTGGAGAGTGTGAAATTGAAAGCACACCTGAGCCTTTTCCTTTTGAAAACCAAGTCCATATTTGCATAGGTTCCTGTGGGAGGAAGTTAAGAAATAAAAGTATAATTAAGGGATTAAGTTTTATTTCTGGAAGAAGTTCTTGGATTCTTAATTAACCACTTATATTTTGGGATTTAGATGATCACTGCAATTATAGTAGTACTACAGGATGCAAATGACTTCTTTTAAAAAATGGAGCTCTTAAGTCCATGAAATCCCTAATATGTGAGCCAAAACCTTAGAACTTCCTCTTTCCAAAATAATGGCATATTTATCTGATGACCATTTGCTATCAGGGGCACCCAGGAGAATGCCAGGGTGTACTTAACCCACTGCCAGAGATGGGCCTCCATCCTCTGCAGTGTTAATTGAGGGTTGTAGGCCCTCAGCTAACACTGCTTGAGCTAACCAGTTCCCTATATGTTTGGTTGAACAAAACAACTCGGGGTAGGCAAAAGAGCACTCAACTGATAATGTCTCTCAATGACAAGTCAGTTTCCATCTCTGAGTTATTTCATCTTTCAAGTGAGAAGGTTGAACAAGATATCTGGGGGTCTTTCCTGTTCTGCAACCTACTCTCCATCTTTCCATTTCTAATTGTTTTCAAATTGTGATTAGACGGCTCATTATCTGTGAACAATAAACCATGGAAACTGGCATACATGGCTGATTTTTTTGGTATATGATTTGAAGCATCAGTCTGTTCCCTTTTTAGTACACATTTTACACTGAGTTTAGAGTCTATAGTAAAGCAAAGTTAATCTCACAGGCTTAGTGGCATTTGTAATCATTAGTGTCACATGTTACTTTAAGCAGTGGCCACAATTTCTAGTTTATTTTTTTCTCACCTTGTTTGTAATCTAGACAGTCAGTATTAGGTAAATGGTCTTCCCCTGCCCCACATTCATAGAAGAAGTCCAGGACCTTGGGCTCCTGGAGAGCCACATTTCCCAGTGATACCTGTCCTGGGGCTGAGGAGACCAAGCTCCATCCCATCTGTCCTCCACACCTCTTCCTCCTCTTCTGCTAGAGGAGCCCCAGGATAGGGGAATGGCCTAGGGATGGGAAGAAGGCCCA
>PVKH010012817.1:0-17124 GCA_004027955.1 Chaetophractus vellerosus
CAAC
Organism: Chaetophractus vellerosus; assembly: GCA_004027955.1. Classification (NCBI taxonomy): domain Eukaryota; kingdom Metazoa; phylum Chordata; class Mammalia; order Cingulata; family Chlamyphoridae; genus Chaetophractus; species Chaetophractus vellerosus. The sequence continues at coordinate 5 of PVKH010012817.1, forward strand.
TCCATCCTTTGCTATGTCTTTTTCTCTGTGAGTCCCCACCCACCAAGGGGCAGGGACTCAACACCCTATTGATGTGGCCCAATCAAAGTCCTAATTATAATTTAATCGATTCAAAGTGATCCCTCTGACAGACCAGTTTACAAACATTATCCAATAACTATTTTTGGAATTCATAAACAATGCCAAACTGCTACAATAGGTAACAGAATTGTCCTTGTAGATGATTCTATTGTGAGAAGCAATACATAGCTCTAAGAATCTGGTACAAAGAGAGGTACACATTCAAGTAGCCTCACCACCAGTTAGATATCCACGCTTCATGGGAATAAACATTCCCACAAAAGAAGAGCCTATTGCCAATAAGCCAGAATGTAATTATCTTGCAGAATATTTAGGAGCAAACAGTGTTGTATAGCTGTCAGCAGACGGATTGGCTTCATCTGTATGCAAAAGGATAATATTTAAAAACAGAAAGCGGAAAAGCAAGAAATTATGATTCAATAAAATGGGAATGATCTGAAATATTTTTAAGAGGGCAGTCATTATAGAACTCATCTCACTGGAGAATTGGAATGGTAGCTGTTGGGGGGAAATATATCATGTCAAGATGCAAAGTTGCTCAAGAAGTTATAGGAATTATGCCTTATTATTGAGCTACTGTTTCTCAGTGGGTACAATGCAAAATGCCACATGCTTATGTTTACCTTTGTGAATTTGGGGATTTTTCTGCAAAAGCTACCAAAGCGCAATGCTTTCTCTCATAATCCTAGATAAATATTTTGGTGTTATCTAGGAACTTGTGTAGTCCTTTCAGTTTTATTTAGTATTTTAGTAAAACTTTGAGGTTACCCAATTATGAGATTGTATACATTGAATCTCAGATATTCAACAGTAATGAAAAGAAGAGGTGAATTTCTGTTTTAGAGGGGAATTCCAGGTGCTATATCTTTCCAAGAATTCTTAGAGAATTTTGGAATGTTTTTTGGGAGTTGTTGAAATTCAGTTATGGAACATTTTCATAAATGAAACTTGCTAGTTGCATATTGTACTGCAATATGTGGTATTCTTTTTTCCCTTACACAAATGTAGCCTTTATCATCTGGTCAGAGAAGGCAGATGTTAAGTGGTGTTTGTCAAGTCCATGCTGGAAAGGGTTTGCCAGAGGTTAGCTCAAGTAGGAGATGTGATGCAGGTGGGACAGGTGAATTGAATATTTCCTGCAGTTTAAGTCCATTATGCCCCACAGGTGTCCAGCCTCTAGCATTCTCATGGTTACGACCTTGGCTTCCCTATCTAACTTAGACAAATCACAACATGCTTTTTTGTGCGCCAGTTTCTCCAGCTGTGAATGGGATGCTTATCTTACTAAACTACATAGGAATGTGTCCGAAGTGTGATACAATATATGTGTAATTATACCCAGGAAATAGTAATTCAGGCCAGATGGCCTTGTTCTGAGTATGAGACGATTCATAGGAAAATAAAGAATGTCTCCTGGAATTAAGGGGGAAAAAATGTGAGGACTTGGAAAGAAATGAAAAACAGAACCAGAAAAAAATAAATATAAGATGGTACTGAAGATCCAAACGAGGTTACTCTGTTAATTTCTAGTGGGAAAAGCCAACATATTCCATGGCTTTCTCTATCAGAATTTCAAGATTGGCAAGACCAAGATGATGCAAGTCAGTGGACAAGCCAATAAATTTTAGACGCAGCTTTGTAGAAAGCACTCAGGATGGAAATGATAGAATGGTACAATAGAAAGGCCTGGAGGTCATATAAAGGGGGCAGGCTTTACTCAAGGGAATTGAAGGAATGACAACAGTGGGAGAAATGGTTGTGTCCGAGGAAGGCCAGGACCAATGCCCAAACTTTCACACAGGTTATTGAATTAGAACTGGAATTAGGTGTGATGAAAAGGCTTAATGAAAGCAAGGAAATAATGGACCTGGTTTTGTTTTGTTTTTAAGTGGTGGAAGTGAATGGGGTAGAGAGCAGTACAGAAATCCAAGTGTTAAAGTCCTTAAGGATGGGCCGGCTCGATAGCCCAGTGGATAGGGCGTCGGCATACCACATGGGAGGCCCCGGGTTCGATTCCCGGGGACCTCTCCTAGCGGACAGACCGCCTTGAGAATGGCAAGCCGCCATGGGCGTGCCGGAGCCGCCGTGGGCAGGGCAAGAAGCTGCCACGGACATGGCAGGGGCCGCCGCGGGCAGGGCAGGTCACCCGCCGATGGAGCGCAGCCAGCCACCCGCGAACTGAAAGCTGGCCGTGATCAGACGCAGAGACCGCCCACAAGCGGGGAAAGCCGCGCCTGCGCAGTGTCCAATCTCGGCGCGTCGCCGCAGCGGGGGGAAGGGGAGATATGTAATGGAATAAATAAATCTTTCTGTGGATGGTGGATGGGTGGGTAGTGTGGTAAAATAAGTCACATGTTGCTCTTTTGGAAGAAGGGCGTGAGATCTTGGAGCTCTCATGTTTGCCTTAGGAAGGCATCTGGTGTCAGGGCATAAAGGAAGAGTACACTGTTGCCCAAAAGTAGCTCTCAGCCTACTGGTGCACCAAATCTGTTAGGAAAACTTCATCCTTAAGCTTAAAGTTTCACTATCTGTTAAAATTTAAAATGCTGCCAGACTGAATATTTATCACCCTCATCTTTCATTTCTTTTATGCAGCTGATAAATTTATCACAACTTTTTCCCAAACGTGGTTTTAATAGAGAGGGGGAAATGTTAGGTAATAAAGCAGAGTCAATAAGAAGAAAACAATGCAGCAAAGAGGAGGCTGGGAACACATGATTTGTGATTTTAACTGAGCCCAGCCGGGCATGCCACACCTTGTGCATACCAGGGCTGTGCCGTTCTGAAATAAGGTGTGGCATCAAGGGCTCCAGGATGAGTCCAGGCCAAAACTCTTCATGAAACCCTGTCAAATTTACTGCTAAAAAATAAAAAACAACAAAAAACCCCAACAACCTGGGTCTAAGCCAAGTTCCCTAAAAAGAAAACTTCACTCTTTATGTGGTAATCTGTCCCGTTCCCCCCCCCCCCCGCCCCCCGCCGCCCCCTTTCCCAGCAATTGCCCAGAGAAGCCTGAATGGAAAAAAAGAAAAGAAAAGAAATCTCAGGGTGTGTCTAGGAAGGAGGTGTGGGCAGGGTGGGAAGGTGAGAAGGAAGGGCCCGCCCTACTTGGTTATGTATCTGTATCCAGGCAGTTAATCCCTTTCTTTGAACAATTCAAAATGATTTGACAGCTCTAATAAAAAAGAGTTTCTGTCCTGGAGCTGAAAACAGATAAAAGCACATTTTCTATTTTCTGGCGTGAATATTTAGGCATCTATGTTGTACCTTTCAGTTTCATCTCCATAGCTGTGGGGTTGTTTTTGCTTTTCTTCCTTTATAAATAAAGCAAGAAAGTTTTGAAGAAGTCTCCGTCTTGTCCAGGGTCATGTAGCAAGGTGAGTAGGTGACCAGGTTACAGGAGAACATTGACCTTTGGGGGTGATCGGGGTTTGGAGCTCACCCTATACTTGTAGGGACAGGGCAGTAGCCTTCCCTTTGCAGCGCAGACCTCTCTGCTGCACAACGGTTCATTAGAGGAGGAACACATAAAGATGGGGTGAGCTGCCGGAGCACATGGTACGCGGTTCCTCAAGATCACCGGTTTTGGCAAAGCATTCAAAGTGCCTGCGTCAATTGTATTTCAAAATTACCATTTATTGTGTTATAAGAATGCTTCCTATGCCAGGACTTCATGAACAAGGTCTTTCAAGATATGTGGCTTTCTAAGAAAAAAGTCTAATGACGCAGTAAACTAAGATATCAAGGATTTGTAATTAAATGCATCTTTTTATCATTAAAATATGTTTGGTGAGTGACATCAGTGAAAATCGAGGAGTAAGGATATCCCAAAATGCTCAGCTTTGCAAAAACAATGAAAATACCAACTAAAGTGGGCAGAATCAACATTTTCAGAACTGGAAATTAACCAAAGTTTGTAGCAATCTGGGAAGTGTTTATTCAAGAAAAAACAGCTGAATCTAACAACAGCAAGCTGTGTGGCATTTTAAATTGCAGTATTTCATCTCCCCTTCTCCAGGCCACAATTGCCTTGAAAACCAGCAGTCTGTAATCATGGTGAAAACCAGCAGGCTTGCAGCCACCGGAGGAAGAAAAACAGGGCAGCAACTCCTCAAATCCCTATTTCCAGAGAATTTTGTTCCTGAATTTTCTTTAATACAGTTGCCATCTTGCATGATATACTATCAGGTGCCTCCTTAACAGCTTCTCACCTATGCTTCCGTTGTACCAGTTGGCGTCCTGGGATGAATTCCCACTCATGTTTCTGAGTACCGCTCTTAAGTACAGTACACCTAACTCTGTGGTTGGGTCATAATGAATGGGCAGTGACCTGACAGGTGGTTCCCTGGAAGATCCGACTCACAGACTATCGCTCTTTCGCCTGACTCAGGATCTGCCCAGTGCAAACAGCATCTTCTCCCAGGTTATGTGTTAATATATATATATCAAAAGCACAGAGAATTGTGGGAAGATGGGGAGTCGGAAGTGCTAGGAATCAGTTCCTCCACCAGAACAACTGTTAAACAGACGCGAACTCTCTGAACTGTTTCAAATCTCTGCAGTCCAGTAGATCTCCATACAGCATCCGGGGAAGAGCGGGAGAAAGAGGCTGGTGAATTGTGCTAAACAGCAGTGAATTGCTCCCTCTGAATGGTGGGTGCCATTGCCCACACCCCACTCTCACTGAGGCAGCAGTGGGGTCTGCCCCTCAGGTAGCATGGTTTGCCGGTGCCGGAGAAGGACATAAAAATCCACTTCTTCCAGATCCAGGGGAGTGCGGCCATGGGCCACTCGCTGATCACTGCCTCTAATCAGCTATCAGCTATTTTGATTAGCTATTTTAGATCATTGGAGGCCCAGCTCTGAGGATGGACATTGCTCCAACCTACCACGGACAAAAGCACCAGAGTAGGCTTCCTCGGGCCTGCAGGGGAGAGTTGAAGGGCTGCGTTTTCTAGGCAGGGGCTGAGACAAGAAAGCGCAGCTTTGGGGACCCCTGGAAGAAGCTCCTGGCATCCTCGCTGGGCACTCCCTTAGTCCCCAAGAGAGCCTGGAGCTGGCTAGTGCTCCTTTGTGGGCCCCTGGCCTTGTTCCAGCTGGGAAAGACTGACTTGGGAAACTCCTCCCCAGTGTACCCCCCCCCCCAAATGAAGTACTGATTCGTGCTACAACTTGGAGGAACCTTAAAAATATTACACTAAGTAAAAGAAGTCACACAAAATGCCACATATTACATGAGTCTATTCACTTGAAATATAGAATATTCCAGAATAGGCAAACCCAGAGACACTGGAAGTAGAACAGTGGTTGTTATGGGCTGGGGGCAGGAAGGAAGGGAAAGTGACTGTTAATGGGTATTGGGCTTATTTTGGGGTAATACAAATTCTGGAATTAGATAGTGGTGGCAGTTGTACCACTTTGTGAATATATTTTAAAAACCACTCAATTGTACTCCTTAAAAGGGTGAATTTAATGTATATGAATTATATCTCGATTTAAAAATGAATTAAGCTTTAAAAATGTATCTAAATACATTAAAAATACCAGCAAGAAAGTACTACATTCCCCCTTTTCCTTTAAATTATAGTCACCTTTTTTCCAAAACCAATTCCTAGGCAACATCCTTATCCCTGGACAGGCAACTTTCCTTCCACCAATCTTGGGGCTTCTGATTCACTTTGAATAGTGAAAAACAAAATTATCAGCGGATAAATAAAGGAATTCGAGTAAAATTCTTTGGATTTAAATATTTAAGCTATCTCAAGCTATGACCCACATTTCTACTGGTACATTTGCATCTAGATTTTAAAGTCAGCATTCTCTTTACATTATTTATTTTCTCTCCTTTGAGAAGGTAAAATATATATATATATATATCTGTAAGTCCATAAGCCATTTTTCTCATCCATTTGTTATGCATTCATAACTGAATAATCTGTTCCCTGCATCTCTGGGTTTGTTGAAAGAGCTCAGGAAAAGTGCTTTTTAAATTTGAACAGAATTTTCTAACTGTATTTTCAATTTGACTCTTGAGTACCCCCCACACAACCCCCATTTGGCATTTGCGTGCACAAGCACCCTTCCAAACCTTCATCCCATCCAATTATCTAATTTTAGGGAAAGTTTATGGTTTAAATGTAATCATTTTTTAGAGGAGTAGAGATAACAGGTAAGCAAAGAGAAAGTCGAAAGTCAATGTAATCATAAGTAGCCCACTGGATAAATCACTATTACCTAAACACATATAAGTTTCAGAAAAAAAAAATCCTGAAATGAGGCATTGAATTGCTTTATTTAATGATTTAACTCAGCCTAAGGAGAAATCATATTATTACTTTTTAAAAAATAATATGATGCGCTAACATGCCAGCGTAGGTACAAATTGCATGCTCTTTTCTTAGTTTAGGAACTTTAAGGCAAATATAAAAATAACAGCTCCTTAATATTTTGAAGAGCATGGACAAGCAGTATAAAACCCTGGCAAAGTAGAAATTAGAGGCAATTTGAAATATTTTATAAATGTTTTGTCCAAGTTATCCCATGGATTTTTATCTATCATCCTTTTAATGTGTGATAAAGTCCGATGCAATCATAAATGAAAAGCAAAAACCATAATAATACTTGTTTAGTTCATTTGTAGCACAATATTTTCACAAGAGAACTAAATTGTTTAACAATATAGAATAACAATAAATAAAATATTAATTATAAATACAATGTTTTTAAATGTACATTCCAGATAAAGTATTATATATTCCAAAATATTCGTAGTATTTTTTAATTAAATAGTTTTAAAAATACTTTATCTACATGGATTAACATTTTCTAGACATTACAAAAGGATATAAAAGTGAACAGAGAGGGGAGCAGGTGTAGCTCAGTGGTTGAACATCTGCTTCACATGTGTGAGGTCCCAGGTTCAATCCCCTGCACCTCCTAAAAAACAAAAAAAAAATAGTGAAGGGAAAGCTTTTTTTAACTCCACTTCCACTTCCTAGGATTTCCAGTGTTAGCATGCTGCTTTATTTTCTTCTGATGAATAACACAATGAGTTTAATAATAATTTTAAAGTTCTATTTCTTGATTTATCAATTTTGTAAGAGATCTTAATCTAGAAATAATACAGACAGAAAAACTGCTAAATAAAGCACAGACCTTCCATATACCATTCACTCAGCTTTCACTTATGTTACTATCTGACATAACCATAAAACAGTGTTCAAAACTAAGAACATCAGGACAAGATTGCTAACTGAACTACAGAATTCATTCAGATTTCACTGGATTTTCCACTAAGGTAATTTTCTGTATCTGAATCCAATCCAGGATTTACTGACTTACAACAAAAACAACTGATTCTTCTCAAACTGGCTACTTTTTCCTTTCCTGTCTGCCTCCCCATAACTATCACTTATATACTTTTGCTTTTCTAATTGTTGTGATTATAACTTAAACATTATACTCGAACTTCCATTCTTTGATTATCAATTTTTAAAAGTCTCTATTGATGTCCCACTTCAAAAGATGAGGAAATCAGTATACTTGCACTTCCTTTAACTTCTTTTTGCCTATTTCTTAATTTTCGTTAAATCATTATGTTTACATTATCAAGGTTTATCATTTTATATTTCTATTATAGTACTCTTGTCTTAATTCTTAGTGTCTTAATATCCAACAAGATGATCCATTGAATAGCTTGGCTTCTCAGTTTCTTGAACTCCACTTCTTTAAGAGTTTGTCTTCTAACCTCAGGCTTTTATTTTCTTGATCATATCCCAGAACTTGCCACTACCAAAATTCACAAGTTCTTCAAAGTCTTGAACGTTACACTCTTTCCACTACCTCCTATCTTTCCAGCTCACTTTCCCCAACAATTCTTTAACCCTTGAAAAGTTCTCCATTCTCCTCTGCAATCCCCCCTTTCCCCCCGTCACCACCCCATCCCCAAGCAACCACTGATATGATTTCTGTCATTATACAATCATTTATATTTCCTAGAGTTTTATATAAACTATCTTTGACTTGCTTTTTCACTCAGCATTATTATTTGAGACACATCCATGTTGAGACATTTATCAAATTCACTTCTTTCTACTGCTAAGTAGTATCCCACCTCAGGGAACGAGCCACTGTTTGCATATCCATTCACCTGTGAAGAACGTTTGGGTTGTTTCTAGTTTGGGACTTTTACAAATAAAGCTCTTATTCACATTTGTTTAGAAGTCTTTGTATGTACAGACATTTCCTTTTCTTTTGGTAAATGCCTGAGGATGGAAAGGCTGAATCACATGAAAGGTTTACATTTAACTTTAAGGGACTGCAAAACTACCAGCAGTGAACAAGAATTCCAGTTTGTCTAAATCTTTGTGAACACTCTCTAGTCAGTCCTTTTAATTTTAGCCATCTTATTGTGGTTTAAGTTTGCATTTCCCTAACGATTAATCATGCTGTGCATCTTGTACATATTTGCCATCCATATGCCTTTTTGATGAAGTATCTGTTCAAAAATTTAATAATTGGGTTACTTGTGTTCTTATTGCTGAGTTTTGAAATTTATTCGGTGAACCAGGCAAGTACAGGTCAAATTTTCTCCTCCAGCTACACATAAAGTATTTCACACAAACTTGCAAGGTTGTGTTATTTTTATGTACATTGTCATATTTATAAAACTAATTTTGTTTGGTTCTATAATTCTATAATAGAATTCATCTATTATGTGAACAGTATCATTCTACAGAAAGATGCTAAAATTTATGAAACAGGTGGTGATCCATCCAATGTGCTTTAAACAGCCTCCTTAAAGCCTCTTGTTCAAACTTGCTCTCCTACCTTTCTTTCCTGAAACCCCTGTGACTTCGATTACTTCTTTGGATTACATAACAGCAGAAACATAAGCTACTTAGACGAGGAGGCAGGGCCCTTGGAGCTCTCGTTTGCACAGTGATGTTAACTGGTCTTTGAACTTGACTAAATGGACCTACAGAAGGAAGCCCATACACTCTGGCTAAGCATGGCAGATTGAACCCACAAGAGGAGCTCCAGGCCTTCCTGAAACTCCAAGAAATGTTAAAGAAATAGAAATGTCGGCATTTATAATTATCTGTCTATCCAAAAGGACAAAGAAAATGAGAGCGGGAAGACAGTAGATGGGAAGTGGCTGCAACTTGCTGTAGGCACATGGACAATGACAACTGGCTTAACAGAGCAGAGACGCAACTGCCCCATGGTGGGGTGGAAAGCACCAGAAAAGAACAAGCTGCCTGCACCACAGAATCCTGAAAGGCTAGCAGTTGAAGTCCAGCTACGGCTAAAGACCAGGTTCAGAATGCAGCTGAAAATAAGAGGCTGATTAACGGTCCACATAAAAAGCAATCAAGATTTCCAGATTTCCAATCCCAGCCTGTCTTAGTTTCTAGGTCTCTACAACATACCCCACACACTAGATTGGCTTAAACAGCAGGAATTTATGGTCTCACAGTTGCGGGGCCTCTCGGGGTCAGTAGCGTTCTGTGGGTTCCTTGGCTGTCCCATCCCATGCGACGGCCTCTCCTTTCTCTTCCAGGTTCCCTCTGACTTCCAGCTCCTCCCCTGGCTTTCTATTTATAAGGCCTCCAGGAATAGGACGACACATCCTGATTCAGGTGGCCATGCTCTACCCTCTAAGAACATCTCCAAAAGGTCCTATTGACAAGGGGTTCATACCCACAAGAATTTAGAAGAACATCCGCTCCATCCCCAGCGGTGGACATGCAAACCAGACGCGGGTTCCTAAAGTAGCTGCTCGCAAGAACAAATTGGGAGGTTTATTTTAATATAGTTTCGCTCTTATAAATCAAAACGTGTGCAACGAGTCTAGGTTTATACTCCCTGGGACTCAGATCCTGAGAAACTAGATGCTCAAAGCCCCAACAAAGCAGCATGTCGTCAGAGCTGGTGCTTCGCACATCGAAGGCCCCAGGAAGGAAGCAAGAGTGTACTTCGTGGCTCATCTTGTTTTAGAAAGACGTTTATTTGAGGCTTTAATTGAGCTTACTGTTAATCCATCTTTTAGAGGATATCATTACGTATTTGTCAACAAATCTCTAGGCTTTTAGGACTTTGATGAGTCAAGATGAAAGAACAACCAACCAAATGAAAGGAACAGTGAAGATGCTTGAATAAAATAGAACATATAATTGATGTAAAATTTACTCAAAGGCCCTGGAATTTATTAGCTGCATTTTGCAATGAAAGTTAATGTGTATCAAAATTGTTTCCATTTATATCTTTATCACCAAATTAATTTTATCAAAAAGGAATGAAATTCCCAACAAAATGCAATGTATCTGAGCCAAATTATTAAATCATCCTGGATATATTGAATCAGATTATTTTTTCCTCTGGTGATTTGTTATTCTTAGCCCTAGTTATTTATTCATGTAACTAAACTAAATGCACTAAAAATAGCTTCAAATTCTGTGTATGATTATACTAAGAGGATATCTGTGTGTATATGCATGTATATGTACATATATATGTATATATATTTATAGGGTGTGTGTTTGTGTGTATTTCCACTAGTATATTGGGTGGTTTGGGTTGGTGTCTATTGCAGTAATATGCTACCACATAGTTGGCACAAAATACATGAAGTGCTTTCCTCTCCTTTTCAGACGTACGACCAAATTTAGCCTTTTTACAAGTAATATTTATATTGCCTGCTGATGAATCTTAGTGTGCATAGAAGAAATGTTTATTTTATTTTATTTCCTGAGACTTGAAAGTAGTCATACTAGTCTCCCCTTGTCAGAGCTCCTTCTGGAGTAACTTTGGAAAGTCAATAACAGAGAGTTTGAAGAAAGCTGTATTTGCTACAGAGCAGAGAAACAAGAAGCAGCAGGGAAATTGCTAGTCTTGCCAATCGTGAGTTCTGCCATTCCAAGATGCAGAAATAAAAAAATGAAAAAGGCCAGCCCCAGCCCCAGTGATTTCCTTTTCTCTGGGTACAACACTTTGGACTCCAGTCAACCCCAGCAGCTGGCATCCCAGACAAGCCTTAGTAGGTCAGGGTAAAATCCCAGCCATTCCCACTCAGCCTTCATCTGTACCCACCACACACAGGGGGCCGTCTGAATGAGACCTTCAGAAGCAGAGCTCTGTCTATTCTTCATTTTGGGCAAGATTCGTCTTTGTTCCTCAAGAAACAATGGATGTGCCCCTTTTCCTCTCAGTTGAACTTTTGGCAACCCACAAAAAGCAGGGCATCTGCTGCTGCCGTCTTAATTTCCCATTGAACTCACTTGTTCTCATCCATTAGGTCTCCAAATATATTTGAAATATATCTGTAGCTTCATGGCTGCTTTTGTGTCCCTCACCGGCTAAGAGTTTTGGAAACTGTATCCCAGTCTCAGAAGCAGTCATCAAGAGGCTGGGCACACCTCAAATCAGTAGACGGTCCGTGACTTGCAGCAGTTTTGCTCTCCATCTAGTCAGGATGAAGTGAACATTCGATGACTGAGGAAATAGTTGATGTGATCCTCATATCTATCAAGAACGTGCAGGTCTTGGTGGTATTCAGTCAGATAAGAAATAACCCTCAAGGATATTTCAATTTAGCACAGTAAATACCAGCTGTATATCTTTTAAAAAATACAAACTCTTTGTGTTCTTTTCTTATTTAAAAAAAAGCACAATATCACTATTACATCTTAAAAACTGATGATAATTTCTTAATATTACCAAATATCCACTTAGTGTACAAATTTCCCCATTCATTTATACACGTTTTTTAAATAATTTGAATCAGAAATCAAACGAGAATGCCTCATATATTTTTAATCTATAGTTTTTCTCTGCCTTTCTCCTCCTCCCTCTTTCCCTTTCTCTTAATTTCTCTGTTGAAGGAAGTAGGTGGTTTGTCCTGTAGAATTCACATATTCTAGATTTTGCTGATTACATCCCCATAACATTTAACATGTTGTACTGCTCCCCTATAATTCCTGTAATCTGGTCATTAAATCCATATGTTTGATCAGATTCAGGCTCAAGTATTTAGCAAGAGAATTCGTAGATGATGTTATGTACGTCCGTCACTAAGCACATAATATTTGGTTGCTTTCCTCTTAGTGATATTAACAGCCACTGACGATCATTACCTAGATCTATCATCTAATTAGAGGTGAGAAAAATGTTGGTATGACAATTCTATCAGTTGTTTTTGTGAGCTGGAAGTGATAATAATAAGTCAAGAAATAGTTGTGCCAGGTTTGGACAAGGCTGTCCAGGAAGAGGGTCTAGAGGGACCCCTGGGGAATATCAACATTTCAAGAAAATCAGAGGAAGAGAAGCTTAAAGAGCAGCCTGAAAAGAAAAGCCCAGAAGGCAGGAGGACTGCATTCAGTGCATGCTGTCAAAGAAACCAATGGAGAAGGAAATCTCAAGAAATAAGGTGCAATCCACAGAACTAGATGTCACGAAGATATCAAATAACATGGCAGAATAATAGTTGTAGATATTAAGTTATGTGCCCCCACCACTGGTATTTCCTGTTACCACTTGGACTTCTCTCCCTCTGTAGAGCAGTTAGGATATCCTAGGCTTATTTCTCCAAGAAATAACTGATGCATGAGTAGGAAGGAAAGAACCACCCTTTCAGGGTTTGTTTGTTTTTTTTTTTAAAGTCTAGTCTCTCTGGGAATAAGGAAAGTCTGATGGGCATAGATAGCAAGACATTTATAAGGCGCTCTGAGAGTGAGGAAATAGTGCAGCTTTTTCATTGGCCAGCCTAGAGAAAGGTTGCCCTTCTAGAGGGAGGAAAGAGAGTTGGAAAGAAAATGAAGAAAGTATAGATGCTGCTGGTTGCATTCCTGAGAAAATCATTGCTCAGGAAGGGTGGGGTGGAGGTTTGCCAGAAACCTCAGGTAGTCTTGTCAGTGTCCAGTTACAAGGGGGAAGTTGTGTGCCTTGAACTGGTGAAGCTCAGGGAGCCCATCGTGGGGCAGGACACTAGTGAGGCCAGGGGCTGAAAGAGAGAAAGCCATCTGGCCCAAAGAGCATGGAAACAAGGGACGACCTGTGGCCAGAGATGAGACACATTTCAGCAATGGTCAGACTGGAGAGGAGAGGTCAAGGATCTGGGCGGATCCACCCCACCCTCCCTCCCCACAGCCCTTATCTGCCTCGACTTGATGCAAATCACTGGACGGTCGGTGAAACCCTGGGAATGAAGGAGACACACGTTGAAATTAGGTTTCTGTCACCTCGTAGAACAGGGGCTCAAAAAGAAGCTGAGTTAGTGTGTTAAAACAAAGCAAAACAAACAAAAACAAGAAAGCGACCTTTCTCTACATGTGAATTTATGAATGGAAGCTTCTATACTGTACCTCCCCCACACATACACATACCTCCAAATTAGGAGAGCATTTTCTACTTATGAAAGCCCCATGTTGTCAGATTCTCAGAGATCCTTCCTCTAAAGAAAGCTGACGGGTCCTTTACTCTTTCCTTCCATTTGAGAGCTGTTCCCTGCACTCCGATACCAGCCATGTCAGGTACCAGCCAACCTTGTGCCCTCCAATTTGAACCCTTCTCTTGGGGGCTCTCATTTCATAATCATTGTCACTGTCATATTGTCATCATAACAAATCATTGATGGTATGTGAATAAGGTAAAAAAATATAACAATAGAAAGCCTAGTTTTAAAAGGTTTGAGCTACTTGCCCTCAGGTCAAGTAACCAGTAATCCCTGAGCTGTGGCAGCCCTGGACAGCCCACCCTGTCCTGTCCCCACCTGCTCTAAGAAGAAAGAGTCATTGCAAAACGATCAAAAGAAATAGAGGAAAATCATTCTGTTTTCTTCCCTATACTGCTAACTCCCTAATTAGTAACAGGGTCCTAGAAACCTCAAATTAGAAAGTGACCTTAAAAGACTGGGCAGCTGTTTAAGCAGTGTTCATACTGTTTTTGGAAGCTATACAATAATGTGGAAATTATCCCCATGGTATTTCCCAGGAAGTAGGTAAAGAGTAAGCCAAAGAAGTTTCCCAAGTGGTGGGACCTGGTATGTCCAAAGAGGTAATAAATCTTTTCCAAAGGCCTTGGATTTTGTCAGAATTCTTAGGCCAGCAGGGATCTTTGTAAAAAAAAGAATACCAGTTATCAAAATCTCAGGATGCAAGTTAAAGTCCAACAAAGTATGACTATAGCAAAGGGTTTTGATAAAACTTTATCTGTAAAGCAAACAAGAATGACTTTAATGATATTTTCTACTTATGGTTCCAGAAGAGGATGTTATATTATTCCTGAATATAATTAAATTCATGAGCTCTGAATTATGCAATGGACATGAAAGAGATAGCAAAAAAAAATCATAGTAATTAGCAAAATACATATAATCCAGTGAAAATCTCTCAAAAACTAGTAAGAATTTAATTACATGAGAAAAATACAAGATAAATAAGAAAATAGAGTCCATTTATACAAGATAAATAACTTAGTGGTGGTGTGGGGGAAATTCCCCAAAAAGAGCAACAGGAGCTTAGAAACCTAACAAGAAATTCCGAAGATCATTGTGAAGAAAGCTTTAAAAAAAACTTCTGATAGTTGTAAAAGATATTTAAATAAAAGCAGAGTAAGAAAATGTTCCCACAAGGGACAAAAATATTAAAAAATATGTTACTGCAGCCCAAATTAACATACAGCATTATTTACAATAGCTTGCACTTATTGAGTGGTTATTTTGTGGCAGGTATTGTATTGTCATAAAACATTATGGGGATTGATATTGAACTTTATAACAATGAGAAAACTAAAGCTAATAAATGGCAGAACAGGAATTTGGATTCTGTTTAGTCCATTTCCAAAGCTTGTGTTCTTATCACTGGTTTATTTGGAATTCTTAATTTTTGAAAAACTGATATTTTCGGGAGAAACTGATCAAAATGATTCTGACTTTCATCTGGGATCCATATTAGTTATTGATTGCTACATAAGAAATTACCCACAATAGTTAGCCACTTGAAACATTATTTTACAATTTCTGTGGTTCAGGAATTAGGAAAAGGCTTAGCTTGGTGGTTGTGGGTCAGGGTTGTTCAGGAAGTTGTAGAAAAGAAGTTGAAAGCTTGACTGGGACTGGAAGTTTCACTTCTTAGATGACTCATTCAGATGGCAGGTGGCAAGAGGACTCGGTTTCTCACTAGCTCTTGGCAAGAAACCTCAGTTTCTTAATGCATGGCCCTCTCCATAGGGCTGTTTAAGTGTCCTCAGAAAAGAGAGCTGAATTTCCCCAGTGAGTGAGTCATCTGTATTGGTTATCCACCACTGCATAACAAATTACTCCCCAATACTTACTATCTGGAAACAATGTTATAACTTATGGCACACCGTTTCTGAGAGTCAGAAAGCCAGGAGCAGCTCCACTGTTTGGTTTTGGCTCAAAGTTTCTAAAGGGGTTGCTGTCAAGATGTCAGCGGGGGCTCCGGCCGTCTGCAGGCTCGGCTGGGGTTGGAGGGCCCACTTGCAGCGCTGCTGCTGGAGGCCTCTGCTCCTTGCTGGCTGTCGGCAGGAGGGCTCCGTTCCTCACCACGCAGACTGCTCTGTGGAGCTGCTGCGGTGTCCTGGGGATATTGCAGCTAACCTCCCCCCCGGAGCAAGTGACCCGAGAGACAGAGAGCAAGGCAGAGGCGACAGGGTCTTTTATGGCCTCTGCTCTGAAGCCATATGCCATCACCTCTACAGCATTCTCTTGGCCTCACAGACCAGCCTTGATGCCTTGTGGAAGGACATGCATAGCAGGGAGAGGGCTATTAGGGCCATGGCAACATGAAATTAAAACACCAGACATTGACATGCCCTTACAATAAATAAATGAAACAAACAATTATAACAATCAAAGCAATGTAAAAACCAGCCCAAGCCATATCTATGGAGCAGAATCAATAGCCCTAAAACAGGCATTTGTATTTATAAAATGTTAATACATGTAAAAGATTATACACAACTGGATTTAGCTGGTGTCTTTTGTTTATTAAATAGCTTATGAAATATCAGTCATGCATTGAGGAAATAAAGTTGGACTCTTTTTTTATGTCCTCTCTTAAAGATTTCTGCATATTTAAAACTCAAATTCAATTGCTTCACTAGAATTTTTATCTGTCACTAAATCTTAGTCTATGTAATCTTCCCTCTGGGATATTTGAATAATTCATTGCTCACTCTGCATCAAATAATTTATACACAATGATTTAAAATATGCAAAACGATATTCATAAAAATTATGTGAGAAAATTGCTATAAAGATATTGGAATTTCTCTATTATTTTAGTTAGTAAATTAGCTATATATTTTTACTAATGAAAATATTTTGCATGTGAAATATTTTTAAATCAACCTATCCATTTTTGTATATGCTATATAATTAATGTTTTCTAAATTCCCAGCAACAAAATAGATACAAAGGAAATTCTAGGGATGATGAAAATGTTCTAAAACTGGATTGTGATGTTGGTTAAAATTTACCAAAAATCATTGAATTGTATACTTACAATCGGTCAATTTTATGAGATATAAACTATACCTCAATAAAACCATTTAAAACAAAAACAAAGAAAAAGTTTTTTCTATGTAAAGATTAATTAAATTAATAAAGATTAACCAGTCTGGTCAAAGGAAATAGAAGTAGAAAACACAAACTACCAATATTAGGAAAGAACAAGCAGATATAATTACACATCCTACCAGCATTAAAAAGTTAATAAGTATAACACAAACAGGTTTACAATATTAAATTTGACAATTTAGATGAATCAGACAAATTCTTTGAAAAATACTACTTACCAAAAGCAACCCAAGAAGTATTAGAAAATAGAAATAGGAATATCTTGACGTCAGAATAACTTAGATGCCAAAACTTCACATGCATATTGCAAAATACATACACGTAAAAATCTTAAATCAAAATAGCAATCAAATACAACAGTATGCAGAAAGGATAACACATTATTACCAAGTAAATTTATTACAGGAAAAGAACAGTAGTTTAATATTTAAAGACGTTCAAT
>PVKH010012818.1:0-17111 GCA_004027955.1 Chaetophractus vellerosus
GATCAACTGGAATCCAGCTGGTGGGAGGTAGCATGTTCTGCCCTCTCCTGGAGAACCACACCAGAGTCAAGATCAATAGGTTTTGTTCTCACTGCGGTGTGACTTGCCACATGTTTAGTTTTAATAATGAACTGCCTTTAATTAGGAAAACAGGACTTAAGTACCAGCAAGCTCCCATCTGTAGCCCCAATCAGCGAAACAGCTGGCAAGCAGCTGCAGCAGCATGGAGCCCACAGGGAAGAGGCCTCAGGGTGGCTTCTGAGGATCTCAGAGACTGAAGTTGGGAGGTTGCTTTATGAGGTTTTAGAGCCAGAAGTGAGAGATGGTAGAGAGATTATAAACTGAGACAGGTTCCTCATAGATCTAGATCTCATATTATTGTTTGTTAGGCTTTCCACTCAGCTCAAATTGAAGGTGTTTTCATAGCCTACTTTCAAATGGTCACATATTTAGGAGATTAACTATATGTGCAACGTTTTCAGTTGTGTTTTGGCCCAGGGAGAAAAAAGAAGTTTAAACTGCCTTTGAAGATTAGTCTATGCTCTGACCTCACTAAAGCTCATTAACAAGGAGGAACATGGGATGTTCAGACTGCGTTATGAAATAGGACATAAAAAGTTTAGTGAGTGGACAGGCCTTCAAATTGAAGAGTTGTGGCCTCTTAGCACTTAAAGACCCATGCTTGGAGATTCAAATTATAGAAAGTTATTAGACATGACACATCAGTATATCAGTTCATTAGCACTCAATTGTCATCTTGGGAGATACCATCATTTCAAAGGAGAGGCTGCCTTTCTCTTTGGTTTCCCTTACTTACCAGATGTACTACTGCCCCGGTCTGAACTGTTGTAGGATCCTCCCGTGTTCTGGTCATATGATTGGTTGTATGGGATAGTTGGAGGAATGGTATCATTTGCTCGATAATCTAGACATTGCAGATAGAAAGAAAAAAGATTAAAAATTTATTTTCTCTTTGTGAATTTCTTTGTCTATTTTTCTGAGTAACTGAAGAAACTAATTGGATCATTTATTTGCCTTGTTTTTTCTTTCATTTTTATATTCAGATTGTCAAGATAGGAAAAGGCTGATACTCCAAATGGATATAAATAATAATAAGAGAATAGATATATACATTGATTCTAACTCTTCTCACTTTTGTCTTTTTCTCCTAATGAACAACTCTCTGGGATTTTTCTTCCCTTTCATGTGTGTTCTTGCTTACAATACCCATTAAAAGCATATATTCACAGGACTTTTATTCTGTTTGAAAAACTTATGAGGGCCAATTTTTTTCTTTAAAATACTTTAAATTAGCTAAGACAAAAATCAGACTTGCTTGACTTCTTAACTTTAAAAATACAGTGACAAAATCTTTTAATAAGAAATCAGGAAAATATCATATGTCTGCATATGATAAAAACAAGTTAAAATAGAATAAAAATAAAATTGAAACCAGATAACAAAATTTTATCTATTTAAAAAACATACTCATGATAAGGAAACAAAGTACCTCAATTAGCCACAGAAATGCCTCTAATAATTTAAGCAAAGGTGAAAATCCAACTGGTAAACATCACTGGAATATATTCATTAATAATCTGTGAGTCTAGTTACACTCCAGGGTGTTTATTACATACTGACATACCAAGTCTGCTTATAAGCAGTATAAACAATAAATCAAAGTTCTGAAATATTTGTACAGAGCACTGTCATCGATTTCCAAAGTCCACAGCAAAACCATATCCTGTGAAGGAATGTTGTAACAATAGTTTGAATTCCAACTGTAAACTCCATGATTGTAAAAACTGTCTTATTCATCTTTGTTGAAGCATTTGTTGTAAACTTGTACAGGAGTTTTAATAAATATTTATTGAGTTGGGTTATTATAAAAATCAAGTGTTTTCTTAAACTTGGAAAAAGGCTAGATGACTTTATTATTAACTTCTACCATATAACTTTAAATCAAATGAAATTTTTTCTACATTTATCTTTTTGTAATCTTCAAATGTCTGAACTTAGTAAGTTTTACTTTTTAAGAAAATCATCCCAACTCAAGCCTAAAGAAAATAAGTCTAAGTATCTAATTGCCTAAAATAAACTATGTCCTTTATCTAAACACTTGTACAAAATGGCCCCAATCTAGTCAAATTAGAGTAATCCCTTTTCTCCTAGAGGTATAACTTTGCAAATCCCGTTATTAAAGTAGCCCAAAGAACTACAAAAAAAACAAATACCTATCTCGTCCAACTCACACACATTACATTAAAGAAACATTCCCCTCAGGCTATAAAATACTATTCTGCTTCAAGTTAGCACTAAACTCAATTTATTTTAAGTTCTATACTGACAGACTTCACCAAAGAAATTTAAGTTCTAAAATTGCACACTGAAGCAGTCTTCTTAACCACATGAGGCAGGAGAAATACAACAAATTGAACCACTCCAGTTCAGGTTTAACTTAATTATTTTCTTCAGTTTGATATAAAAATGCCATTTATTTATGTGAGCATGTAGAAGCAATTATCCTCCAAACTCGAGTGGAAAGAATGGGATAGTCTATTTAAAATGTGAGGTACTGTGATGGCCTTATGAATAAAAGATTGTCCTAACCAATCTCTCACCTACTATTAAATTTAAATCAATCTCAGAACTATCTGAAAATACTTATATAATCAATTTTCAAAGGTTACTGTTGTGCTAATTAACTCTTTGACGCTGGAAATTCTTAAACCAAAGAAATAAGAAAAAACCCTAGGTATGAAAGAAGATTTCACTTGCTAGTCCCAAACAAGTTTCAAAATCTAGTGATGAAGGGTTAAAGGTAACAGTGCAGAAAAGGATGGAAATAAAGGCAGAACTCTTCACCTTTGTTCAATTTGTTTTGCTCCATGATGTTGTACTGAATTGGTGCCACTTCTTGTTTTTGCTGCCCAGCTGGTTTCCAGTGCTTCTCGCTGGAGTCCCCACTGCCATTGTTCATGTTATTGCTGAGGTTTGACTGGATGAGCTGGGTGGTGGCGTAAGGCGTGGGCTGCCCTGATGGATTGACAAAACGCCCATCCTTCAGATTTGGGCTATTGAAGGTTTTCATCTCATTGATTTTGTTACTAAGATCCACATCACCATAAACAGTTGACTCAGGAAGCATCAAATTTGTTTGTTTGTTATCCAGTTGGTTGTTATAATTTGCTATACAATCAGCTATGTGCAATGGAGAGGAAAAGGAAAAAGTCATTCTGCATGGCTGTTCATTTTAAATGTCTTTCTAAGTTGTTTTGTGAGTAAAATTATTCAGTAAAGTATAAATGGGCTAAATAAGATCAATAAAAAGGCCCAGATATACATATGTTCTTTCTAAAGAAAACTATTAAAATTTGAGAGAATTAGAAAGGACACAGAGAATTTATTTAGAAAATAATTTTGAATTTCTGCTAATGCCATATAGTAAATAATTCATCCAATTTAAAATAATTTTCCTCTTAACATCCTCACAAATAGGAACCCTGCTACAATAATATATGAATGGATAACTTTATGTGCCAACTTTAAACTTTCTAGTCTTGGATTACTGAACTAGTTGAAAGTTCTAGTTGGCTGTCAAAGCAACAGAACAAAGCATAGAAATTGAGAATTTAGGGAAAGGAAAAAATTACTCAACAAACAGAACCTGAGATTTCAATTTTTTTTTTTTAAGGAGGTACCAGGGTTTGAACCCAGGACCTCATACATGCAAAGCAGGTACTCAACCGCTGAGCTATACCCGCTCCACAGAGATTTTGATATTTTATGAATGCTTGTACTCAAAAGATATGAGGAACAGTGGCAAAGTGATGGTAAACAGTGCTCAAGAGAATTTTATTAGTTCTCTTGGTTTTGTAGGATAATAATCATTATCAGGAAAAGATGTTACATAATCATTTTTTCATGGTTTCATAATGACACCCCAAGAAGTATAAAAGGACAATGATGGTGACAAAATGAATTACAGTAACCAGGGTAATTTAATTAAGTAAAGCCTGAAATAATACCTAATATGTCTAATATCTCATTTTCCCTTCACTGAAATATTTGGTGTTTAAATAACCAATATACATGGAAGTATTTAAGTTGAAAATACAAAACAATAGCAGGAAGGACTAAAATCAAATTTTTAAATTAATACATTTTTAAATTTAAAAAAGTTGAACAAGTCATAATGGTAAAAAATACCATCATTTTACTCATTAAGGAACACCAAAATTAGCAGTTTACCTTGAGAAGTGGTTTTCAAGAGGATGTTTTGTAAAATGATAAATTAGCATGGTTACTATAAAATAGGAAAATATGAATAGAATCTTAAGAAAAATCTGCATTTTTCTATCCTACTGAATTTCCCTAATCTGCATTTCAACAATCAATGAGCAGGGAGCAAAGATATTTAATTCACTTGGCCTTTAGTAATTGTTATTTATGATTTCCAGGTATTAAATTTTATTCATTAGTGTTTAAGAAATATTAGTGGAAATTTGATTTAGGCAATCTCATTTTGCTTTACCAACCTCTGTATGTAGTGCTGTCCAACAGAACTTTCTGAGATGATGTATATGTTCTATTCTGCATTGTCTAATACAGTAGCTTCTACCTGTGCTTCTGAGCACTTGAAATGTGGCTAGTGCATATGAAGAATTGAATTATAAATTTTCTTTACTTTAATTAATTTAAATATAAATAGCCACACGTTGCTAGCAACTACCATATTGGTCAACACAGCTTTATACATTGATCTCAAAGAACATCACCAGTTATTTTTTTTATCTCCTGTAAGTTTCAGCACTGTCTCATGCATTATTTTATTACTGCAAAAAATCTTTTGAAACCTTTATTTGTTACTTTTTAATATTTTTATATTGTGAATGTGAGGGGCTTTTGTTTTTTTTAAATAAATCATTGTAATTTTCATTGTGTTATTTGAATATTGCATATTTCTCATCCATTTTTTAGTGTCAAGTTTTAGCATGAAATTTTAGCAAACTTATTTACTCATGCATATTTCTGAAATAAAAACACACAATACAAATATATGCATACATACCTACAAGAAGATATATATTTTTTGTGTCCTGAGGATTTATTTCTATAGTATACAATTTCAGTTAATTTTCATCTAAAAATTTTTGTTTACTATAATACAACTAGTATTATTAATACTACTATTATTTTTTTATTAAGGAATTTGGTTCACTCTAACCATTGATTTATTGGCCTTTTGATCTGTTCTAGTCTCAAAATCTTAGAAATAATTAAAATAGTCTTTACATCATAAATAATTAAAATATTTACAATGAAAATTATAATTGCATGCATTCTTATAATTTCCTCCTCCTTATTTGATAGCTATTCTAGAATTTGTATTCTCCATTTACTATCCCATCGCATACTGGGAAACATTTTTTGGTGGAAGGGTGAGGTGTAGAGGTCTGCCGTGATGGGGAAAGTACTTGAGTTAGGCTAATTTGCTTAATAGTAGTCAACACTTCATGAAAACGAATTTTTTCCTTCCAATGTGAAGGAATTTCTAATTCCTGCTATGTCTATATCCTTCCTCATTCAGCTTCCCCCCAATGTCCCAAAATACAGCACACAAGACAAATAATTTGGGGATAAAAATGAGTTCAAATCGAAAGCATTTTATTATTCAAATATTACTACTATTCAATTTTAAAGTGCTTCTTGATACTGGAGCCCACTTTTACTCATTCATTCACTGATATTTCCATTTCTTAAACTACACAACAATTGTATTTAACATTTATATTTATAACTTTTTTATTTACGGGTAGTGGTGTTGGGGAGCTCCTACTCCACTCCTGCCCTCACATTTGTATCTGGGACGTCTGTGCTTCACATATTAAGCCTGAGTTACAAAGTCAGGCATTCGATGCAATCAAGGTAGCCCTGAGTAGCTGAAAGATTCTGAAGCCAATAGTCGACATTTCTCAAAGAATTTTTGAGTAACGTAAAGGCAGAACAAAACCATTTGAACTCGAAAACTGAGTTTTATGTAAAAGATTTTGACCTGTGCTACTTTCAGTGTGTTAAAACAAAAAATCTATGCTTATATTTGAACCCTTAGGATTGTATGTGCTTGTCACATACACGGAGCTCTCTCTGTCTCTAACCTGGCCGACTGTAGGTAGTCAGATTGCTATCGCTGTTCCCATTGCCTGCTGTGCAACAGGTGATGGAGCAGTCGTTGTGATTGTTGCCAGTATTAGGCCATGTGTCTGCCAGCCATGGCTGCGTGGTGGGTTCGCTGATGTTGAGAAGTCCTGGTCTACAAGAAAAAAAATATGTAAAAGCAAATGTTACATGAATAGAAAATATTTCCTACTCGGAAGTCTGACAAAGGCTTCAACTCATAATTCTCATAATTCTGTGAACTATTCAGAATGATACTGTTTCTCCTTTATTTTACAGACAATGTAATGTTCTGGGCTGTGCCTCAGTTTACATAGGAATAATTCTATAAACTAGCAATGCTGTGTTTCAGATGTAAAATACTGTGCTGTTTGCAATATTTGACTCCACTTTCAGTCATAGAGAATGATAATCTAAACATGGAAACTAAAAATATGGACACATATATATTTATGAATATTTCAGTAGCTTAAAGAATATCCTAGTTAAGGTTGTTTGAATTTCACCAAATTTGACCCTACAAAATCATTTCATTAAGTGACTTTTCTAAATCTTCACTACGGAATGGAATACACCCCTTTATTTGTACAATGGATTCTTCAAATTAAGCATATTTTTCTTTAAAACCATGTTTCAGAAACAGCAAGTTGGGGGCTCTGTGACATTTTGCACAAAGCCTCATCAATGTTTCATGGCACAGTTCTGTAAGCTTGTCAACATTTTCTGATGGTGACAATGTAAAATGCCATAATCCCCACATAAGCAGAGGAAAGCTACTGAATTAAAGCTAGTAAAACAAAAATGTCCACTATAAGAAATAGTAGCGTTCATGTTTTTTTTTCTGTGGTGGTTTCTTTTTGGCACAACAGATGTTAATCCTCTCTCACTGTGCGTTGGGAATGCAAAGTGCGTTGGCAGTTATTAATGGGAGCCCAGGACCACCAGTGCCAAAGCCTCAAATGAGCCCAAGAATGGCGTTCCCAATGTCCTTTTCCAACATTGACTCTATTCGATAATTCAGCAAAGAGGTGATGATGTATGATGTGCTGTCAGATGCACAATAAACAGACTGGTGCTACAGATTCTGCAAAGATTTTCTTCATGGTTTCATTATAAAGTACAATAACCAAGCTCCTCATTTACCCATGAAACAAGAACCTGATATTTCACTCTCCATGGCTCATATTCTGCCATGTAGATAGTCAACTGAAGAAACATACTGTGCAAATAACGGTTATTTGAGGAATAATTCATTTCAAATGCCAAATATGGATATAATGTATAAACCTGTGTATATATGAATAGATATAAATCTGTAATAATTAATATTTAGTGTTTGCATACAATTTGTGAGACACTGTTCTGAGTTCTTTACATTTATTAACTCATTTAACCCTAATAATTCTCTGAGGTTGGCACTGTTATTATCCTAATTTTACATATAAGGAAACTGAGACAGCTGAAAGCGGTTAAGAAACGTGTCTGAGATTATAGAGAGTGAGTGAATATTGGAATTGAGATTAAAGCCTAGCAGTCTGGCACTAGAAGTCATACACTTATTCAGTATGCCTAAATACACATACTGGCAAATGCTAAAATGTCCTAAGGCTCTCAAGCACTTAAAAAAGGGAAAAAAATAGAGAAAATGTTTGATGTCTTGAAATCTGTTAAAATTGAGCAAATTTACTATAAAAACGGTAATAAAAACATACTTTGAAAAGCAATTTTGCTGAACTGTTGGAACTTAAAACATTTAAATGCAAGCTGTGTCATGGCTATCTGTAGCCTTGGAAATATTTAATTACTGAAATTCTGTATCTAATAATCTTCAGATTTACTATTTTATATCCTCTTGAACTTAAACCATGAATGTTATCACTATAGAAGTTATTAAATACAACGCTCCATGCTTGACACTGTAAAGATGTTATGGGATGTTAGAAGTAAGGGTCAAATGGAAATTTTCCACAGCCTGAATTACATGTTTCAAAAGGTATAGACAATATTTTTATGCTACTGTGAGTCCCTCTGAAAGCACTTTTCAAGTGAGTGTTTTGATATCCTCATAGTTTAAAAGATTTCATATATATTGGTGATTCCCTACTGGGAGTAAGATTAACAATTCATATCCAAGCTTTCTGCTTAGACTTGAGTTTGGAATGCTAATTATTTAAAGAAGAAAGTGTGTGTGATTAGCAATCCATAATGAATCTTAAAATGCCATGTGTGGTTGACAAAGATCTTTTAGAAAGTGTTAGGGTCTTTTTCAACTAACAAATTCATAGGCTACTTTTATACAGTTAAGATTACCTAAAGCATAGGAAACATATTTAGTTGTCCAATAATATGAAATGAAGCAGAAGTAAAATACAATACTGGTAACATGTGCTAAAATACTACCATACAATGTTATCATGTACTTTTTTAGTTATTATATTTTCATGCTTGTTTGCCTGAGTTTTAGTTATTTCTTCCCTGCCCTTTGTAAAGACAATATTATCAAGGAAAGGAATACACTGGGCTCACAACGATTTATCTTCTCACTTATATTAAGGAGATATATTTGTTTTGTGGAGGAAAAGAGGGCAAATATACTTTAATAATTATATGGCAATTACTTTTGATTCTTCCTCTCCTCCTACTTCAGATAGTCCATTCATTTACTCCAGGGAAACCTATTTGAACTCCTAAACCACAAAATAAAATACCATAGGTTACAAGAGCTGACAGAAATGGTAAGGGAGCTTGGCAGTAAGGACAGCCTGTGGGCTGTCACCTCTTTCCTTTGAAAGGTTATAAGAATTCTGAAGTCCAGGAGGAAGTAAGGCTTAGATCTAAGAGTTGTCAGTAATTTAAAGAGAGACAAGACTTGAGCTCTGTTTCTTTCTCACCTTCCCTTAACAGGAAATGTGGTATTGGATTTCTCCATCTGGTTAGCCTGACTTTCCACTCCTTTCTTCAGGCTTTCTCTGCCTTTTCATGGTTTATGTTGTGGTTTGGATTTTTTTTTTTTTTTTTTGAGGTACCGGAGTCAGGGATTGAACCTAGGACTTTGTAAGTAGGAAGCCAGTGCTCAACCACTGAGCCACATCGGCTCCCCCAAGTTGGTTTTTTCATTTGCTTGCTGTTATTTGGGTTTTTTATGTTTGTTTTTAGAAGGCACTGGGAAGTGAACCTGGGCCTCTCATGTGGGAAGCAGGTGCTCAACCACTTGAGCCACATCCACTCCCTGTGGTTTGGA
This sequence comes from Chaetophractus vellerosus, assembly GCA_004027955.1. Lineage (NCBI taxonomy): Eukaryota > Metazoa > Chordata > Mammalia > Cingulata > Chlamyphoridae > Chaetophractus > Chaetophractus vellerosus. Next base: position 9,419 of record PVKH010012818.1, read on the forward strand.
TTTTAAGTAGATTAACAAGGATGTTTGAGGTAAGGAAAACAAATGAATAACAACTATCTAATATTCCCATGATCCTCTCCCGGATTACATCACAAATTCTTTGTCCTTTTCAGGTTAGGAAGAGTTCTCTTTGATTACCGCAATCCTTGTTCTCCCTTTTCTGGTAATAGCTAAATTTACAGGTTTGAGAACTAGAGAGAGTTCTAGTTCAACTTTCAGCTTTATCAGAGGAAAAAATTCAGTCCCCAGTATTTTTTCTAAAGTCATCAAGGACTGAACTCAGGGCTTCTGATATTCATGCATTCAATTCTCACTCAGTCTTTCCTTCCTTAGATACTTATTTATGACATCTTTCAAAAATCAAGAATTCATAGTGTCTACACTCCAGAATCTCAGGTGTATTGTGAGTGGCAATCATACAAAGGCGGGGTTGGCAAACTTTTTCCATGATAGTACCTATGTTAGGCTCTGAGAGCCATAGGGTCTCCGTTACAGCTGCTCAGCTCTGCCATGTGGAGCAAAAGCAGTCATAGACAATAAATAAAGGAATGAGTGGGTTTGGATATTTTTTGTAAATAAAATTTTATTTACAAAAACAAAGGGTTAGTTGGATTTGGCCCAAGATCCATAGTTTGCTAACCCCTGATAGAAACAAAAGATAATTGAATTAACTCATATAGTGTGCTTAATTGTGCTATTTACACATTACAAAGAGTTCACAGAGGACACATCAGATAAAATTCAGCAGCTGATGCAAGGTGGCTGGTGGGGAGACATTCCAGGCTTAATGTAATGCAAGTGCACTCTAGTAAGGGCATACAAGAGAATGCAGAGTTGGTGAAGGGCAAGTGGGTTGACAGTGGACTGTAGGGCGTAGCACACAAAGGTGAAGTAGGATCTTCAGCAGCTCAGAGACATGACCACTATGTATTGAAAAAGATCGCTCTGGTTCCTTTGGGCAAAGGGAATTAGCAGTAGGTGGGGCTAATGAGATGAAGTCAGGGTTGTTTAGCGCTTTAGTAACAGAGTAGGCAAAGGAGAGCAAGTGTTTGCAGTGAAAAAATATAAGTGATGGTGAAGGGTTAAAAGGTAGGCTCACAAAATGTGGAAATGGATACAGGAGGTGACGGGTTTTGGCTTTAGATGTCTTTAACCAAGGAAGGTGGGAGATTCACTGAGGTCTTAGAGAGTATGAGATGACTAAAGGAACCCAGTTTTTAAGGGATGGACTTGATAAGTGCAAGAGACTTGTTCAGTGCTCATTCTCATACGCCTTGGATCACAAAACACAAAGACACACCCTCACACATTGACTCAGGGCTGGTAAATGAGGTCTCATCTCCCCCAGTTTAAGGTAAGGCTCACAAAGGCAGGGATCTTTAATTAGCTTTGTTCACTGATGCACCCCCAGCACCTAGAATGGTACTTGCCACATAGTAGGTATTCAGTATATAGGTTTAATGAATAAATACATGTGAAACTGCATATATCACTGACACTTTAGGCATGGACTCTAAGACATTTATTTAACTGCTGCTTCTGTAACACTCCAGTACCCATAATTATCATTTCATTTAGGAGAAAGATCATTTCTATTTGGTATTTGAAATAAGTCAGTTTTATTTCTGGGATGCTATTTTTTAATTTAAAAAGTTATTCCTGTATGGTTATGTAGCGAGCTTTACAAATGGATAGTTCAGGGAACTTTGCAATTATTCAGCCCTGTTCTAAACACTGGAATTTACCATTGCTTTCAATACAATAGTTTGGTCTTTCTCTCTAGGCTGTACATTCTTATAGGGTCCAGTCTTGGCACTCTGTGTGTGTATCCACAAACAGAGGCTAGAGCAGAAGAGCCTACAGAAGATGCTCAATAAGCACTTTGGCATGCTTTGATGAATGAGAAAGCTGAGTCTTTAGTAATGAATATACACATGTAGGTCGCCCCTCCTGATTTACCCATGAGAGAATGTTTTTGTATCAGAGGCTGTTTCGTGAATATCTAGATTGTGATTTAGATGGAATTCCCCTGGATGCAAAAACATGCCCTGGCTTAATCCCTGAATCAAGTGGATTTAGTCCTCATTAAGACCTCTCTAGCATTTTGAGTCTGTCAGAGGCTGGCTTTGTCTCCACAGGTATGAGAACAGGAAGCCAGCTGTACAAGGGGAAGAAAAGACTGGTGCCTGCTGCCAAATTTGTACAGCACTGACAAACGGTGGTCAAAAATTTTTTTCTAAACACTTTCTGTCATCTTCTAAATTCAATACTTTTTTTATCAGATGCAATGCTCCTTGGATTCAGGAATAAATTCTTATTCGTTTTTGTTTTTTCCAGTACCAACCACATTATCCAACTGTACAAAGCAGGGAACTCAATAAGGTAGCTGAATTTGAATTATAAAACGATTTTGGTTGGAAGATTTTTTTCTTACACCTTAAGCTAGACGTTACTGTTTTTGAAAAAAAATTATCACCTTATTGTGGGAAATCCTGAAGCTTGGCTTATGTAACTTACACCTTTTTTCAGCCCCTTTAAGCTGCTGTCACATCAATATGTGATTTCTCTGTGAATGTATTAAAGCTGAATGAATAATAATTATGAAAAAATAATAAAGGTACGATTGAAGTGCATGCTAATTAGAGAAAAAAAGCTCTTTGTTAACAAGCTACCTAGATTTCTTCTTTTATTTCAGCATATTTTTGTCCAAATGGAAACATGAACTAGGTCGTATTCACAAAATGAGCAAACAAATATAACCTAAAACAGCTTATGAGCAACTGCTGCGTTCAGCAGGTTTTCAAATGAACATTTTTTCTTTGATAGTATCTGTTAACTAGCTATATTTCTTAATCTTCATAAATGCCACAGCTTAATTACTTTAACTCCTTTTAATCATCTGCTAAATCAGCAAATCTGTCTTTCCTGGTGCAAGTGCTCCCTCTGGTGTTCACTAACTAAGACGTGACAGCACCGATCAATAACTGCAATTGTGTGTAAATAGCTCGAGTTCAACAGCACAGTCAAAGAATGTTTCTAAAAGAGCTGGACAAAAATTTCACCTTCAAGTTAAACCTTTTAAGCAGAGGAAATGGCGTCATTGAGGAAAACAAGAAGGAATATTTGGAATTCCCTTTAGGATCTACAAAACAAGCAAGATAATTACCTCCCTCCACTGCTCACAGCTTCGCCTCCTCTCTGATAAGTTACTAGAATGTTACAAAAAAAAAAAACGAACAATTAATAGACATGATTATATACATATATATCAAAAGCTATTATATTCACAAGCATCTTTCTCAAATGGAATGCTTCCCCCTTTCTACCTAAAAATATTGCAAAAACCATCACAAGAAGGTAGCAGATTTCTGATTCAGTACATTGTTTTAAAAGATTGTAGAGGATTATGTGCCACACTTATATCTTAATGTGCCAACAAGGTTGAGAACTAAACAAAAACAAAAATGCAGTACCTTCATTAAATATAACTTACACACTTTTACATTAGCATTCCCATAGTTTTCTATTTCAAATTTATAACTACATCATGTAATTTCATGGTTTTATATAAAACAACTAGACTGTTTTCCCAGAAGTGTGACTATCAGTAAGACAAAGATAAATATTAAAATGAACCTTCTCTATATATCAGAAAGCTGTATGCCAAGCTGCAACTATGAGTTAATGAGACCTATTTTTTATTGTGGCTTGTGGAAACTATTCTCACTACGTTTTCATCTGACATGTGTATATAATGAAAATACATTATAATGCTCTTGAAAGCGTTCTCAGCTTTAAAATGCGGAGGGCTTAAAATTTAGCTATAACAACACCAAAAAAGATTTGCACATAGTTAGGCAAGGGGTTGAGAAGATTAGCTTTTCTGTAAATAGATGCATTTTCTAAGAAGAAATATGTTTAAAAAGTAGCCAAATTCTGCTACTTAGAAGAACTCCAAACTAGTGTCTGTTAGGGAGAGATAACTGCTCCCAGTGATTACAATAACTGGATTAAAATCGAGGAGGCACGACTACAGGTACATCTTTTACTAAAGGTGATGTGAAAAAAAGAGGACCTACTTTCAAAGAAACTGAATAGAAAATAATATTAGAATTCTGACTTTGCGGAAATGAAAAGTTTTTCTTTTGGTTACCCTAAAGATACATCTAGATTCTATGGACACAGAATTGCAAGGGTCTGAAATTTGTGTTTAAAAACCTGAAAAGCTTAAGTTAAGGAAAAGAATGCACTGCCAAGTACGAAATAATAAGATCATTAGCATGTTAAATCATGCTGAGGGTAGGAACAGTGTGTCTATTTAATGAAACACATGCAAACAAGGCTAAGATGCAATGTGGAGTCATGAATAAATAACTGAATTAAGTGGATGAAAAGCAACACCAACCATTTCTACTTCAAATACATGCCTGCCATGAGTAAATGAAGTTTTATATTCCATTTTAAGTCCTTCCCACAACTCACTGTAGAAAATGAAATGAAAACAGAAACACAATAGTACATACAACACATGCCAAACTAACAAAGGAGAGGAGGGTAAGTGCAAATATATACCTGTTGGTGTGAAGGTAAAAGACGGGACTGAAAAATCAAAACAAAATATAAACCAGTTATTAAGCTGAAGAGAGAAAGGGAACATATCACATTAGTATAAATCAAGCAGACAGCTGAACATAAAACAAATGTAAATAACAAAGCCAGTAGTTCTGACACTCTGATATATGAATAAAACCAAACCTGAGGTTAAAAAAGAAGCTTGTCTCTACAGGTATCATTTTGAAGAGTCTGACATTCTAGTGCACTCCGGAGAGGGATTGTGCTGCATTAGCCTGTGAATGACCCTGCATTTAGCAACCTAGTTTTAGCTCATGCTTAGGACAAACAAGAGTCCTCCACTTGGCAATCATTTCCAAACATTAGATGATGGATTCTTAAGTATTATCAGGGTCTTGCTTGAACTTATCTAGCACTCTGGAAGTAAATGCTTATTAAAGTGGACTAATGATACACATAAGTATTCATCAATGAAAGAAACAGAGAGACAGAGGAGAGGGGAAGAGAGAAAAAGAGAGAGAGGAAAGAGGGGAGAGGGAGGGAAGAAAGGAAGAGGGAGAGAGGGAGGGAAGAAAGGGAGAAAGAACTGAAACAAAGAGAAACAAAAATCGAACTGTTTCACTGCCAAGAAATGCCTGGCACCTCATCATATAAACAATGTGATGCTACATTTTTTATCATCATAGATAACTGTGAACAGACAGAAAAAAAATGGAGACTTTTAAATTTCAATGTTTGCTACTCTTTACATTTAGAAGCTTTCTGGTAGGAGGCTATACATTTTGTAAATGGCACACTAGAAGCTAAACAATAGAACAATAAAGCCCCTCTGTAAACCTTCACTCTCTGCAGTTATAAATCTTAATCTAATCAATAATGCCTGAAATTGAACCGCAGACCTCAAAAGGAGCAGCCTGGCCTCCCCTACTCTTCCTATCTTCTCCCACTCCCGGGGGCTGGACACCAGAGAAATTTCCACGTCATTTCATAGAGGGAGGACACTGACTTATTTTCCAAGCTCTTCATGTTAATTTAAAGCAAACACTGCCCTGGTAAAGAAAGCAAGGAAAATCTACAATATTCCTTTTAAGACTCAAGTTTGCTTTTTTAAAAAAAAATCCATATTGCATATGAATATTGATTACATGTGTATCGAAAAGTTAACAAAAAAATATTTGCTATTTCACATTTGAAAGACTCCAAGAAATTTACTTTAGGATTAGAGTATTTGGGGAGGCAAACCGGAACTGTAACATCCTGTATAACTGTCACTTCTTACTAAACCGCTTTATCTCTGAGCTTACTAGAAAGAACAAAAACAAAAACCTCAATGCTGTTTGCCCAATTTATACACTGGCCTTCATTTCTAGCACAGCAGTTTCTCTCTTAAGAATTCTATTATGTTTGTTTTTTTCTCAGTCAGGTCTTTTCACAGAGTCAATGTAATTTAGCTATATTCAAAAATTCACAGCCATAGTAATAGGTCTTCGTAAAAATAAAAAGGAACATTTGAAACTAAAGCTATTCAAGCAAGAATGGAGTGCCTGCACATTAATTTGCAATCACAAGGACACAGGAAAAAAATATGAAAGGTCCTTGTCATTACTTTTCCTACATAACTATTAACCCTGGTTTGAGGAATTGAAGAAGGGATGAAAAGAGGTCAGACTAAATGAAATTTTCATAGCTAGCACACCAAAGAACAAGTTAATGCTCAAAGCTTCCATTAATGTAATAAACTCACTGTGTACCCAGTGATGCCAGTGCAATATGTGAATGCATGTGTAAGGGGGTACTGAGTTCCAGCAGAAGTCATACCTAGACCTAAATGTAGGGGTAAATGTTAAAAAATGATCACTATTACCCAAAGTCGCACTCTGGCTTGACGTTTTATAGGCCAATAGGCACTTTTATATTTATTTTTATAAAATATTATACTTGCTTTTTTCTTAAAATTACCAGCATTGTTTTTGGCATTGAAAATTGATGTGAAGAATTCAAAATGTATTTTTGTTTTAATTGCACAGAAACAGAATTATGAAAAAGTGCCAACAAGGCAAAGTAAGGAAAGCAGAATCAAATGCTCATCCAATTACATTTGTAATTATGTTCTATGAGTTCTGCTCAAACACAAGCTAGCTGAAAGGACAATGATATTAGTTTAATAGATTTTGCAGAAAGAGAATATAGGCATTTGCCAGCATGCGTAAAGTGCATTAGTAAAGGAAAAGGACTTTTCAGAAAGGAAGAAGTGTTTCATGTCACATCTTAAGATTTCAAGCCAATATAGAGCATTTAGTTGTTACAACTACACAGTCACAGCACTTGATCGCAATAAGAAATAGAGGATCCCGTTGACTGGGTTATTTACAAATGGAGTTGATGATGGAGGTCTTTGATTGGAGAATTCAAGAAACTCCACATTTGTAGGCTAATTTGTCCCTTTTTTTCATTCAAATCAGATTTCAAATTACAGTCTATTCCCAACAACCCACCCCCTTCCTGCTCCACAAGATACAGACACCCACAAACCCTTTCTATGCACTGATTTTTAGTCGATGATTTTATATGGTAACATGTGCCTGGCATCTTTCTACTTTACACATGTGCCTGGCACCTTTTACTTTGTATACATAATGAGCACCGGCTATCTCCATAGTAATCTCCAAGCACTCATTTTCCATTTCACAGGCAGGGACATTGACTATTGCTTCATCTCTATAGGACACTCATCTGAAAAAAACGTATTTAAGGTTGATAATGCTAAGGCAAATGGATGCAGATGAAGAATTGCCACTGAGCCACGGCAGGAGACAGCTGGATCTATTTTAATAGCATTGTTGATGAACTGGTGTTGACTCTTTCTTCCCAAGACCTCTTGTGACAGAAGTGTGCTGTTTCAGTGTTGTTATAAATATATAGGGACACTCAAAAGACACTTTCATTGAGAAATGTTCTAGTTAGTATTGAAAGTTCAGATTTTGCTACAAAATTGGACAGAGATATGACCTGATCAAGGCTTGTATAGGAAAATGTTCACTTTGGTAATTTTTAAAAAGGGTGGTAGTAGTTATGGAGGGGATGATGGTGGAGGAGGTGGAAGTGAAGCGGAGGTGGTGGT
>PVKH010012819.1:0-17111 GCA_004027955.1 Chaetophractus vellerosus
AAACATAAGGGGGGAATGCAGCTATGGACTAAAGTAGACATTATTATTCTCGCAATGGAAGAATTTGTATCATTGATATAAAGGCAGTGGCCACCAGAAGTTCTGAGGTGAGGGAGAGCGGAGAATAGGTGTAACATGGGGCACTTTGGGGACATTGGAATTACCCTGTATGACATTGCAATGACAGATTCAGGCCATTAAAAATTTTATCCAAACCTATAAAAAGTGTGTGGTGCAAAGTGTAAACTATAATGTAAAACTATAGACCATGGTTAGTAGCAATGCTTCAATATGTGTTCATTAATTGTAACAAATGTACCACACTAATGAAAGATGTTGTTAATGGGGAAAAGTGTGGGTGGGGGAGAGGGGTATATGGGAATCCCCCTATCTTTTTGATGTAACATTTATGTAATCTAAAGCTTCTTTCTAAATCAATCAATCAATCAATCAATAAAAGACTGTCCTCTTGGCTCTGTCACACACCAGTTGTATGACCTTTGTCATAGTATCCTCTCTCAAGCTTCCGATCTGTCATCTGTAAATGACAGCATCACTAAGACCCCTTCAAGTTCCACAGCTCTCTGAGTACAATTTAAATAGATGGAAGAAAGAAGGAAGACTATTCCACAAAGGTAGACATAGAGAGCAGAAGAGGTGCACATAAAAAATGAGAAACAGAAAAATAAGAACTGACAAAATCAGCTTCCAACGTCTATGAAACACAATTCACTGTATCCACAACAATGATGCTCTCTCTTGATGGCATCTGTGTCATGAAAGACATATACCATTTAATCAATATATGTGATTTGGAAACCTATTTTTGGGATATCTGGAAATTAAATTTGCTAATAAATTAAAATTTATGATATTACTTTCCTGCCACATGTTGGATAACAGGGTTCATATTGAGCTTTTAATATTACTTAGAAAACGGAAAATATGATCTCTAAAAAAAATAATTTGGTTACACTGTGTTTTGGAAGGAGACATCTATATAAAAATGTAACTATGTATAGTATCATTATAAACAAAGATTTTGTTTTCATTGTTGAGGTTATATGTAACTGTCATATGAAAAGTTTTCATGTAGAATTTCCCCCCCCCCCCCACAGGCTATACTTTTCCAAGAGAATTGGACTATAAAAGAAAATAAACACTTAAAGAAGTATGGCTCTTCTGATCTAACTTTGGACAAAGAAATGGAATATCTCCTTCAAACTCTTAAATTCCAACTTCGTTTTAACAAGATTTTAAAACATCCATGATATAAATAAGTTTTCCTTTTGAATATCGTGTACGCACATTTGGAAAACATAATATTCACAACCTAGCTGTAATTTCTGCAAGAAGAAACAATTATTTAAAGCAACTAATCCTTTAAAAATTAGGGGTATTTTTAATTCACTAGGTTATTCAAATCATTGGATATTTGGCTAATGTTCTTCTTAATCAAAGTTGTGGTTAAAGGATCGGAAACTATAGCGCGTTCCCTTACCCACACTGTACTTCTGTAAGATTAGGCTCGTGATGTCTTAAATTGTTCTTAAAGATGCCTCGTGATCCCTTTTAAGACAGTGACACACATTTCTGTGCCTTCCGGGATGTCATTTTCCTTGACAAGTCTTCAGTTATTTTAAGTTTGTGACTAAACCTTGTATGAACCCCATTTTCCCTCAGGAATACTTTCCTATGCTTCTAACGTGCATACCTTGGATTTTCAGAACTATAACTAGAATTCATGTGAACCCCATCTCTATAAAGCAAATGGAGGCTATCCACTTCCAAGAAACATGCTGAAATTTTATTGCCAAAAATAATCAACGTAATGGGAGCATTACACATTCATGTTGGGCTTAGTCTATGGTTTTTAGATTAAAATATGGATTACTCAAATCCATTGAGTTTGTAATTTGCTATAGTTGTGTGAAAGTAGGTAGAAATATGGTTTATTTCTCTTGGGTTTCAAGAACTAAGACACCTGTGAATGGGATAACACTAAACAAAGGGTATGTACACCAAGATTACAGATTTTTGTTATGTGGAAAAGGTAACTTCCATATATAAAAATGATGAGGGTGCCGGCCGTAGCCCAGTGGATAAGGGTGCCGGTTCACCACATGGGAGGCCCCAGGTTTGGTTCCCAGGGACCTCTCCGGGCAGGCAGACCGCCTTGAGAATGGCAAGCCGCTGTGGGTGGGGCAGAGCCACCGTGGGCAGGGCAAAAAGTCACCACCTGCAGGGCAAAGCTGCCTGGGAACGGAAGCAAAAGCCGCCCGTGAATGGAAGCAAAAAGCTGCCTGTGAACTGAGCAGCCGCAATGGGGGGAGACAGAGCAGACACAGAAGAACACAAAAATGAACACAGCAAGAGCAAGCAGAAAGGGGGGGATATGTAACAACAAAAAAATGATGAAATCTTAAAACAAATATTTTAATTTTTATTGCAAACATTTTAAGAAAGTTAGGTAGAAAGTATTGTTCAAGAAGTTTAGCAATATTAATAAAAAAAGATTAGATAATGGGAAAATATTTAATAGAAATAGATCATTTCTTTTTCCTTTTGCGTCATTTTGCACTAAGGTTACCTGAAGGCTTCCGTCACTTAAGAAAAAATAGACTGTTCTGCAAATCTAGTTTGGAAAGTTAGTGTTATGCTGTAAATGAAAAGAAAAAATGGGTTATGAATTTCTTTTGTGTCACTCTTTAATCTTTTCATTAATTCAAATGTGAATAACTGCTTACTTATAGAATTTGGTTCTCTATTATTTGCCTTCTTTGATAGATCAATATACTCAAACATTTCATCAAAGACAAACATGTTTTATATGCTGAAAAGTAATCACAGAATTTCCTGAAAATATCCTTATTGCAGCTTATCTGGGAAGTACAAGTCTAATAAAAATGGGAAACGAAAAAAGTAACTCTCAAGGAGTACTCCAAGATAATGAGTATCACGTGCACACACACCCATGCACATAGACTCTCCCCATATGCTTATTTTATGAAGCATTGACTTGGGGATTTTTGGTTTTAGGTTTAAGTCTAAAAAGCAAAAAAAAAGTATTAAAACCTTTTAAAACTAATTCTGTTATTGTATATCTATGGACATTAGTTAGAAAATGTATGTGGAATTATGTTATTTGCATTCCTCTTGTCAGTTATATAAACAGAGATTATTATAAATCAACCTGGTTCTTTCTGTACTCATTGCAGTTAAAAAGATGAGAGTCCTTGCTACTACCTTCTCCATTCCTCTCTCAGGACTGTCATTTACTGAATGCCTTCTCTGGGCTAGGTGTTTTGCGCATATTATCATCTTATGACTATCGGAGAGGCAGTAGCAGGTAAAGGTCAAAAGCAAAGACCCTGGATGTACTCTGTTCCTCAGTTTCCTCACCAGGTATAAGGGGACTGATGATAATAACAGGGTCTTTGTGAAGAATAAATGAGTGCCTGATACATAGTTGGCACTATGTGAGTAAGTGTTAACTATTATTATCATTCCAATTTTAAAGATAAAAGAACCAGGGCTCGGTGAATTTAAATGACTTGCCAAGGATAATGGCATTTGAACTCAGGTCCATCTCTATCTAACACTACCTTCTGACTTCTTCTCTACATTGGTAAATGGCAATACATCAGTTCTGGGAAAGACCACTGTTCTGCTCCAATAGAAATCTTGTCAAATTCCAATAGATTGAGTACAAACCATTTGAGGGTGAGTAGGAAGATAGCCCCTCCTCTATGCACAAGCTCACACACACACACAATCTCAAGCCAAAGTCCTTACAAACAATCTCTGACCTAGATAAAGATATGAAGAGACCCCTTTAAGTCAAAAGTTGACAAAATCAAATAGTCATACTTAGGTCTGTGGCCACGGAGTCTGACAGAGTAATATCCTTCCAAAAGAACTATGCAAGGTCTCTTGTCTTTAACTGAAGCTCTCTGATCTACTGGTCCAAAGCATGTCTTTGCTGCCTTTCCTCCTAATACCATAGCAATTTCTTGATCCTAGCTAATCACTACACAGAGCCTACCCCCAGTCTCTCCTCAACTAACTCACTATGCTGACTACCTACCCAGAAGTACATCCTGCCCCAACATCTGGTGCTTGCTCCCGTGACTTGCTCTGGTGTGTTGGATTTACAACCTAGCTTCCTATCTAGGAGTCAGATTTTAACCACATATAGGCTGGAGAAACCAAAAAAAGGAGGCTTTAGTGACAAAAACTCAAGCCATCAGGACACTTAAAAACTTTCTTTAAAAATAAAGAAAAAACTAGAGACTTGCTTTGTTGGAGAAACTCCAGGCTCTGAGTTTAATAAGCAACCTCCAATATCCTCAAGCCTGTCTCTCCTCCCTTGCTGCCAAAGAAAAGCCCGGTTGAACTATCTGGGCAGTTTAATCCAACACCAAAATCACTATGCAGCACCCTGGTTCAGAACTCTATTTCAACTTTCGAAAAAAAAAGAAAAGGACAAGATCCTGGACAGAACAATAAAGCTCATATCTACTGAGTATTTAATGAAGCAGGTGAAGTTGTAAAGTGTTTTACAAATATTAACTCATTTATTCATGAGAAACCCAATGAAGTGTTATTATTCCCACTTTATAGATGAGGAAACTGAGACTTAGAGAAGTTAAGTAAGTTGCCTAAGTCACTGGTCATTTGGGTTACCACTAGTCCCCTGTCACTTTTTGGTGGTTTGACCTTGAGCAAATTACTCTAACTCTTTAGGCCTTAGAGTCGTCATTTAATATGTGGATAATAATGACATCTACTTAATAGAATTGTGGAAAGGATCAAGTAAAGTAATTGATGTTGAGAAGATTAAATGCTAAATTAAATGTGATTAGGATAGTGTTCATTAAATGTTAGGAATTGTCATTTTATTTGTATAATTAAGTAATATATATTAGCTCTCTGTCTCTACTATGCTCACACCCAACTCTCTTTTAAATGAGTAAATGAGTTGATGATCACCCAGACTGAGCATGAAACCCAGGTCAAAGCTACAAACGAGGAACATGGCAACCCTTGGCTAACCCCAGAAAGACTCTGCATGTGGAAAACAGGATCTGGTTATCTTAACTCTACATCCAGATTGGCTGACCTAAAAGAATTGTCCCTTGCAAGGATATGTCTAAATAACTAGAGACTGCTGCCTCATAGACACAGCTCCAGGCCAAAATGCTTTATCCACTATTTAATCATTGTTAACATGAATAACCCCATGGTCATAAAGTTTCAAATGCCCAACACTTCAGAGGAACAGTGAACTCTCCATCCTTTCCCCCTGCCTTGGCCATCATTGCCCATATTACCACTGTAATATCAGTAAATTGATCCTGTTGTACAGTTAGTTTACAGAAGTGTTTCTCAATCTTTTCTTCATTATCATCTTCCATTTTTAGACATTTTTCCCTTTTTTATCCCTTCTCCTCATGAAATTTTAATATTATAGCTATACCAGATATCTGTTTATATACTGTATGTATATCTGTGCATTATACGTAAACAGAGTTAATACTTCTTGCTCCCCCAAACCAATATTTGCCCTTTTGGGAGCAATACTGCCCACATTGAGAATGTGCAACTCCAGAGGGCACTATTTGCACAAAATAAAAGAAAATGATATCTTTTGAAGTGCTTATGCTGAAGCCCTGTATATCTATTGACATTCTCAGTTGCTAACCACAGAATCCAATCTAGCTAATTGAAGGAATTTTTAGAGATATTAGATAGTTTATCTAGGACTACCAAAGAAACAACCTTGAATGCTTGCTGAGCAGAAAGGAGCAACATCCACCACACATGGAAATGGTCCGACATAATGACAAGGATTACGAGGGCCCACTCCTTGACACTAACCATGCTTGGAATGAAATAACAAAACCTCTACTGCAGCTATTCCAGGAAAACCAGAACTCTCCATACTGCACTTTGTAGATTACCCCATACTTGGTCTCTACCTCACAGTGCACTCTTAAATATCCAATTCTCATGAGAATGGGTCTGATAGGTGGAAACTAAGTCTCATGCCTACACCAGAACAAGAGAGTCTGGGAATTTTATTTTGGGATGATGGCACTCATAATGTGGGAAACTATAAAAAAAATGTTGGGCAACCATAAATGGGACAAATCCACTACAGAGCACAAGTTCAAATTATATTAAATTCTGGAGTCCTTGATAGAAAATCAACTAAAATAACCAATAAACTTAAAATGCCATGGTCCTTAGGGCTATCTCCATGAACCTATGCATTGAGTTCCCAACGCTTTACCTTGAGTGAGCATTCTGCTACATATCCTTGGTCCTGAATTTTGAAAGGTATTTGTTTTAAAAGGTAGTAATGTCAAAAGCAGTCAATATCCTTAATGGACAGGAACAAGATCTCCCCACACCCTTCCTGGATGACCTAAAGGACTTCTTAAGGCTTCACATCAGGTCAAAAGTCATGGTTCTTTTCTCTGACTCCAGATGGGAAGGGAAGGGAAGGGAAGGGAAGGGAGGGAAGGGAAGGGAATATGTAACAGAGACCTGCCATATATGGCCTGAAAAGTCTAAAATATTTACTCTGGTCCTTAACAGTAACTAAGTTTGCCAGTCCTGGGCTAAACTGTCCTCTCTCCCTCTGCCTGGATGAACCCCTGTTCATCAGTTAATACAATGAGATAATAAATCAACTCCTCCAACTCCTTCCTGTACCCAACATTAATGTTAGGAACATCTCCATGTTCTCAAAATATCCACTACATAATTGTGTCACATAGTTGTGTTACAGACAATTGTATGTCTTTCCCATTAGACTATGTTATGTGTTCTGAATTTTTTCTGTCCACAAAATCTACCATAGGCACATAAGGTTTATAGACTGAACTATTGCTGAATAAAGGCATTGCTATTGTCTTCATGTGTTATCTCAGGAATTTAAATGGCAGGAGCTCTCCGTGGTACTGAAAGGGCCCTGACTACTTAGCTCCTTCCTTTGGGAGGTCAGAAACTTATGTTTTGTTTTCCACAATAACCTCCACCAGCCTCCATCATGGCTGTTCAGACTTTGCCACTTCTCCAGTCAACTTCCTGTAAATTCCTAATTAACTCTTTCCCAGTCCCCACTATACTACAGTTGTCTATATTTTGGCAATCGTATATATTTTTGGCTAAGACATTTATTGCTCACCAAATAGCCATATGCTCCCTCACATTTCCCAAACTCTTTGCAGCTCAAAGGGCCCACATGAATAATTCTGATCAATGGGCTATAAACAGAAATGAAGTAGTATTTCCTGGTTGAAGCTCAGAAGAGAGGATGTGAGTCTTCCATGTTCCTTCCTTGTCTTGCTGTTAATGGAGGCCACATGTTGAGATGGCGCAGCCACAAGATAGAAATATCCTAGATTTATGAGTCCCTACTTGGAGGACAACCACCCTGGAGAGCCACCTGACTTATATGAGAATGAGTCAACCTGAGGTTTGGGAGTCAATTTGTTACCACAGCAAAACCATAGACTTTAACACATCCTGTGGTGGCTTGGAGTTATATACCCCAGAAAAACAAGCTCTTAATCTCAATCCATTCCTGTGAGTGTGAACCCATTGTAAATGGGAACTTCTGATGAGGTTACTTCAGTTAAGGGGTGGCCAACTGAATCAGGATGGGTCTTAATCCTATTATGAGAGGCCTTATAGAGAAGATCGCAGAGAGAGAAGACATGGGGAGTAGCCAGAAGCTGCAAGTGACTGGAATCCCAAAGAGAAAGAAGATGCGGCCACGTGCATTGCCACTGCACCCCAATGACTGCAGGCCCACCAGGAGATACTGACCCCAGGAGGAAGTAAGCCTTCTAGCCTCTGAAACCATGAGCCAATAAATCCCTATTTTTATGCCAAGGCATTGTATATTTATTTTAGCAGCAAAGAAACTAAACCACATCCTTTCAAAATCACAGTTAACAAACTTCATTTACTTCTTGTGAAGGTTAATTTCATAGTCAACTTGACTAGGTTATGCTGTCCGGTTGTCTGGTCAAGCACTGCCTACTTGTAACTGTGAGGGTAGTTAGGATTTGCATCTATAATCAGTTGATTGCACCTATAATCAACAAAGGAGATTTCCCTTAGCAATGTGGATAGTCACCTCATCCACTCAATTGGAGGTCTTAAAAGTCAGACCTGAGGGTTTCAGAGGTCAGAAGAAGAATTTCTCCCTCGACATCAGCATTGGCTCCTGCCAGAATTTCCATCATCTTTACTGGAGTTTCCAGAGTTCAGATTTGCCAGTCTCTATGGTCATGGGAGCCAATTTCTTATAATAAACAAACAAATAGAAGTAAATAACCTGTTAGCTCTGTTTTTTTCTGGAGAACCCTGGCTAATAGACTTCTAAGTCTGCTTTTTTCTTCTCCATAGTTTGCACTCCCAGTAAAAAGACAACAATGTGTTTATTTCATTGCTTTCAAAAGAAGTTGTGGTAAGTGTAAGCTATACAATAGTCATCAAAAACAAAGACTCTAGAGCCAAAATGCCTACATTCACATGTCAGTTCTACCATATACTAGATATGTAAACTCTGTGCCTCAGTTCCCTCATCTGTGAAATATGAAATATAATGGTACTCACTTCGTTGGGTTACATAGTTAATGAATGTAAAATATTTAAAACAATGCTTAGCATATAATAAGTGCTATACAGTGTTGGCTATTGCTACAATACTGAAACTTCTTTTTAGGAGTTCCAAATTTCTATCCATGTCTCTAAAGACTTAAAAAATCAATGATTTCTTTTCTGGTAAAAGCATTTCATCTAGCAATTCCAATACTTATTTTCTAACAAAATTAATTATTAAAGAATATTAAATTATACAGCATACCAAAATATTACAGAGATAGTTTAAATGTGTATCACATTAAAATTATTGATATTGCAAGCACTTTATCTGTTTAAGTCACAGTAGGAGATTATGTACCATAGGAAAGCACTGACACTTAATGAATTAATAGTGATGATTAAACAATTTCTTCATATTTTCAGTTCATCTGATTCCGAACAGTGCCTGCATAAGGAAAATACCAATACAAGTTTTAAAGACAAGTCACAGGAAAAATTACTTTCATCATGATGTATACTACTTCCTTTTAATTTTTATTAAAATTCACTCACCACTGAGGCAATAAGTTGATTACTGAGTAAAACAATGAGTTCTACATACCCCTTGAGGCTAAATGATTACAAATGTAACCTTAGAAATTCTTAAATTCCCTTTATATTTAAAACAGATAAGGAAAGGAAAAATAGACAAGGTAATAAAATTTTTAATAATCTATTAACGAAGTTAAAAGGAGCATATTGGTTTGACTAAAAATGATACTGGCATTATTCGTTTATACATTCACTTGAATTATATCAAAAAAGATTCTAAAAAGAGCAGGTTATTTGTTAAAAGCAAATTTAGCTTTGCTTCTCCCTTGTAGTTTTCATTTACTTATCAATAAATTATGACTATCTGAATCCTTTGAAGTTTCTTCTTTTTCATTCTAATTCTTTCATTCTATAAATCAATCCAAATGACTACATTCCTGCTGCAGTTTCATTTGGGCTTTATGTAGGAACATTACCCTTAATATAAATTTATAAACACAAATTGCTTATGTTATTGATAAAGTTTACATGCTTTCCAGTTCATATTCCTTGGGGGAAACTAATTTAACTTTAGACTTAGAATTATTTTACTTACAGTTTCTAATTTAAAAGGCAATTATTCAAACACTTTTTAAAAATAATTCATTTGTATACCTTGATTCATAAGTGGGAAGAAGGTATTAGACCTTTTATATTTAATATCAAATTTATAACTCTGTACTGTTACATATGTATATAACTCATAAATTAAAAGTAAATAAATAAATAATTGTATAGGCATGTTTAAAAGTTTTACAAATATAGGAATCCAGTAAAATACATTAGACTACAATTGATTGACAGAATTCAGTAGGGCATAAAGGGAATTAAGAGATTTAGTGTACAAAATCCATCTCTCTTGTGTCTTCCTGCAATGAGGGAACTGTCAGATTCTCAACTCGTTCTCCTGTGGTCAGTAAGGAGATACCAAGTATAAGAGTGATGGTAAGAAGAACAGAGAAGGCTTTGATTTGAGTCCACTCCTGTGCCCTGCACAGGAACGAAGGGGAACATGCCAGGAGGAGTCCAGCGGAAGCTTGAAATCAGCAGTGTGTTCCTGGCTGGTCTACTCGGGAATTGTGATGCAGCCTGAGGATGCTGCATGTCTGCCAACTAGGGCTAAAGATGCCTTGAGGGATTTATACAATCGAGGACTTGTGCACAAATGTTGATAATGCACAGTAGATTACTATAAGTATCATAAAAGAGGTGTGCATTACTTTGAGAGCCCAAAGAGATAGCAAATGCATCTAGTTGGGAAGGAGAATCAATAAACTATTACAGCAGTATTTGAGACAGGTTTTAAAAGAGGAGTAAAATTCTCTGAGTATCTAGCAGAGCAAAAGGAACAGCATGCTTCAAATGGAAAAGTGGTGGTCACATTGAAGGAACTAACAAGAAGTACAATGTGGCTGGAAAACTGGTGTGCACAAGCAGGGCAGTGAGGAAAAGGGCCAGAAAGGCAAGTGTGACCAGAATGGGAGGCCCCCAATGCCTCATTAAAGAATTCACACTAATGTAGACCCAATGGGAGTGACCACCAGAACTTGGTGTACAAAGAAGGAAAATATTAAATGCTGGTGGCATGTAAAATGGATGGGCACAAACCAAAAGAGAATTGTGGCGATGCCTGGAAGATTGCTCAGGAGACCAGGCAAGGTACAAGAAGCATTTGAATCTTGGGTTAGAAGGAGGGACTGAAAGAGCTTTGGTTCTAATCGGTTGCTATGTCATGCCTTAAGAGAATAAGAGGAACTCAAGGAACTGAGACATTCTCAGGCAGGGAAATGTGTTTGCAATTATGAAAGCACGGATTCAGTTGTGTGACTCAGAGTTAGGTAGAAGGGGTATTCTTTATCAAGATGCTATCAAAGAGGAATAAGGCGATGTACTTAGCAAAGGTCATCAGTAAACAATCATAGTTTGTTATGTGCCATCTCGATTAACTACACCCCCAATATATGTTACAGATTAGCTAGGCAGAGTTTAGACTGACATTATATTAATATGGCTCTTTATAAAGATGTCACAAGAGGTAACAGCAAGATCTCTTTTAGCTCCAAAGACTGACTGCATAGCTAGGAGTGACACTATTTCAATTATGATTAAATGTAGATTTTGCAATATTTTTTTAAGAAATGAAGAGAGCTCACATTCTATGAAAGACGATGATTGTGAAAAGCCCATCCATACTGTCCAGTTTTCAGAGGAATCTAAACTGGTCTCTTTTAAGCATGTTTTCTATTCTTTTCCACTCAACATACAGGGGTGTAATACAATCTCATCTGGGTGTATAGGGATTTAGAAACACAATTCCAATTACAAGGAACAGGATTTGCACACGTAAGGGCCTGCCCAGAGGGCTGCAAATTCACCTTCTAATTTGCAGCATTGCCCCCAGAGGCTAAGTATGATTCTTCCTGCATATGTCGAGTGCCTGGATGCCAGTGCCCAGTGCACCAGGTGGGCGGTACGGGGCTCACAGGCAGGGAGGCTGAGCAGATGATTTACAGCTGACGACGAAGCGCTCCTTAGAGAACCAACAAGCCCTGCACTAAACGCCACAAATTAGGCAAATCCAGTTGTGGCAAACAGGCTTGGCATTTAACAACAGAAATAAAATATGCTAATCAGTTGTTCTGCTCCCAAAAAACAAGCTGCCCGGGAAGGAGAAAGAAAGGCCACATCTTTCAGGGTTTGCAGAGGTTTTTGGTTAATTTTTTACATTTATCTCCAGCTACAACTTCACTGATATTTCTATCCCATTTACAACATAGTAATGTTTTATGAAACTACACCCTTCAAAGGTCCCTTTGGAAATCTTCTAATCCCTTTCTCTGCCATATGAAGTTAAATATAGCTTTTTTAAAAAAGTATATCATGTCTAGTTCATTTTCAACATTCTCTATAGGATGTAGTACAGTGTAAAGGATAAGTACACTGGGACTGGTACCAGGCAGCCTGAGTTCAAATCCTGCCTCCTCCATTTAATAACACTGAGACTTGACCAAGCTACTGAACTCTCTAGACCTTTACTTGCTCATGTATAAAATGGGGATTACAATAATACTTGGTTTGTAGGACTGATGAGAAGAATAAAATGAGTTACCATAATCAAAACCCTTAGAATAGCACCTGACATATAGTATTAACTTTTTTTTTTTTAAAGATTTATTTATTTTATTACATATCTCCCCTTCCCCCCGCTGTGGCAACGCACCGAGAGTGGTCACTGCGCAGGCGCGGCTTTCCCCGCTTGTGGGCGGTCTCTGCGTCCGTTCACGGCTGGCTTTCAGTTCGCGGGTGGCTGGCTGCGCTCCATCCGCAGGCGACCTGCCCTGCCCATGGCGGCTCTTGCCATGTCCGTGGCAGCTTCTTGCCCTGCCCACGGCGGCTCCAGCCCGCCCATGGCGGCTTGCCATTCTCAAGGCGGTCTGCCCGCTAGGAGAGGTCCCTGGGAACCGAACCCGGGGCCTCCCATGTGGTATGCCGGCGCCCTATCCACTGGGCTATCGAGCCGGCCCCTAGTATTAACTATTTTAATTCAATATATGTTCTATTCATCTCTAACAATGAGAGCTGAATTTTTAAATATATATAAAATGGAGTAATTAAATGGAATAATTAAATAAAATATGTTGATGGTTTGTAATAGGGCATAGAGATTAGAAATCCTCAGAAATAAGACCTTTCATGGAAGTATTGCAGTGTTTGTAGTTATAAGTACATAGTTATAAATCCTAAACATCACTAGAAAATATAGTATTTAATTATACTTAGCTTATTCACAAGAGCCTTTCGTTTCTGACACACACCAACATTGTCATTAGTGTAACTCTTACTATACATCCTTGTTTTATCATCTGTATTACCCATCACTTTAATATACAAAACAGAAAACTTTCAAACAATACAGCAATGGTGCTCCAACAGCTTTTAGCCTTCATTATAGCAAACGTGGACAACATAATGAAAATCTTATTTACTAGTTAACTGAATCTATTGTGCTCAACTGGCCTTAGGAGCAAATGCCATTCCTACAGGGAAAAATATCCCAGTGCACTATATTATACATAATGAAGATGTGAGCACAGGTTTGTCTAGAGGAGACAAAATATAGACAACAGGAAGTGAAAAGACCCCAGTTCCAGAGTTTCAAATCTTTCTGAATGTGGGCCAGTCACTGGATAGTTTAGCAAACCTGTCCTTTTTTACTTTAAAAAACTGGAGGGGTAAAAAAAATCTGGTGTGGTAAGCAAGGAAAAAGAAATAAATAGAAAGGATGATAGAAATTATCAGATTAGCTTTAATGAGAAAATAATGTCTGTTCTGCGTACTTTTTGAGTGTTTGCATAACTCTGAGGTTGATACTAGTCAAAGAATGGCCACTTCAGTTTCACTATGATAATACTCTCTAAATTTGATATCTTCAACATTTGCATAGTCTTACTAATACTAGATTAATTTAAGTATCATATTAATTGGACTTTTAACAGCATGGTATATAATGTATCCAATTTCAATTTGATTCCCTGTGGTGAAACATGATACCTGAACTTCTCTTCACAAAATCTAGAGCTCTATGCCTAACTTTGGGTATCAAACATTTATCAACTGTCCAACACCCTGAGTAAAGGGATCCAGAAGGTAATGAGGACACGGGTTTCAGGATTTGTCTGATGTGTCTTCAGCTCACTGAGAAAAAAACTATATAGAGAAGAGAAGGAATGACAAGATAAGACATTGAGACTACTTCGATGTTTAAAAATGTGGACAATAACAACAATTAATATCCCTTAAATCCCCCTTAAACAAAATGTCAAATCAATGTAAGGAAACCATTAAGCTGCATCCTCTAACGACATTAGTACAATTACTTGTTTGATTGGCTTTAAACATGCAAGCCTAGCATGATAAACTGAATTGGGCATATGTTGTTCATTACATTGCAACCATAAATGGAAATTTTTAATATTCCCCAGCTATTTCTATCAATAGCAGGAGGTAATTAATAATGACAAAACTGAAAAAAAAACTACTCTGAAATAACTTTATACTTAACATTCAAAACACTTAATATTCATCTCACAAATTCTGTGAGGTAAATACATTAACACTTCTTTACTATATTCTCCAAGGGTTCAAGGTATTTAAGTTTTTCTTTTAATTATAATGTGTAGAAACCAATTATTAGATGGAGTAACTCAGTGAATAGGATCCCACTGCTTTATGAGTCCTAGGATAGACTGAAAATGGAATGGTTAGATGCAGGAAAACATGAAATGAGGAAGAACTTGACGAACTCTCTCAAATGGGAGAGGAGACGCATGAAGTTAGAAAGAATAATAACAATAAGAGCTACTATTTATTGTTGTACACTATACCACCTACACTATTTTGTTTCAATAAATTCTCACTACAACCCTAAGAACAGCAGCAGTGATATACTGGAGTGTGTACTGGCTCAAGAAAACCAATTGTGCACATCTTTTCCCATCTTTGAATTCAGTAACATCTCTTTGGTAGCTTGAAAAGGCCATAGTGGGAGTATTTATACCACAGAAATTGGGAAATGCTACAAATCAAGGCTTGTTTTAACTTCTGGAGAGCTGACTGTTAAACATGTACCAGCACACCACTGGAAATAGTTGTGATTATTCCCAAGTTACAACGGAGGCAAGTGAGGCTTAGCAAGGTTAAGTGATTTGCCCAAGGCCAAAAAAATACAAACCTTGAGTTTGCTTCAAAATAATTTCATAAAGAAAGGGAAAATGAGGATACAGATAAAACAAATTGGTCCTGAGTTGAAAACTGTTGAAACTGGGTGATAGATATATGGGGGTTCATTGAACTATATCATGTCTAGTTTTATAAATGATTTAAATTTCCCATAACAAAAATTTTAAAAACATACATAAATACAAACACAATGTTGACACTTGGATAAACCAGTGAATGTTCATCACTTGGCTTGAACAGAATAAAGACTCACTGACTGAGAAGTTGATGAGGTAGGACTCATCAATCTGCTTTGATACTGAAATTGATACCATTGCTTTACAGCACTATTTATAATAGCAAAAAATAAACCAGAAACAATTCAAATGACTGCTAATGGGAATTTGTTGAATTAATATGGTACACACAATTAAGTACTATGTAGCTGTAAAAAAGGAATCAGAAATATCTCTACATATTACTCTCCATATTACTATTGATTGGTTTTCTAGAAATAAGTTTTTTTAAAAGGCAATATATAGAAAACTGTATAGGACACTATCATCTAAGAGAGGGAGGAAGATATGTATATTTAAGAATGTATATATACATATGTATATATTTGCTCATATTCTAAAACAATGGAAGGATAAACCATACTGTCCTTTTAACCTTCACCTATAGGGGAAGAAGGAAATAAAGTGGAGAGAACAAGGAGAGGAGCAGATGTCTTTGAACAAACCTTGTTTTGTAGATTTTATAGAAACTTGGAACCATGTACATAATTTACCTAATTATGAAACAAAATTAAATAAAAAGCAATCCCGGGGGCCGGCTGGATAGCCCAGTGGATAGGGCGTCGGCATACCACATGGGAGGCCCTGGGTTCGGTTCCCGGGGACCTCTCCTAGCGGGCAGACCGCCTTGAAAATGGCAAGCCGCCATGGGTGGGCCAGAGCCGCCGTGGGCAGGGCAAAAAGCTGCCACGGACAGGGCAAAAGCCGCCACGGGCTGGGCAGGTCGCCCGCGAATGGAGTGCAGCCAGCCACCCGCGAACTGAAAGTCGGCCGTGAATGGAAGCAGAAGCCGCCCACAAGCGGGGAAAGCCGCGCCTGCGCAGTGACCAGTCTCGGCGCGTCGCCGCAGCGGGGGGAGGGGAGATATGTAATAAAATAAATAAATCTTAAAAAAAAAAAAAGCAATCCCTAATAATTTAAAGTAAAATTAAACCAATGAAACTAATTGTATATCTACTTTGTGGCACAATTACACTGAGAAGAACTATTCCAAATTGCTCTAAAATACAGTACTTTGTACATTACCAGTGATGAATACCATAAGGATGGGAAGAAAAAAAAACTGCCCAAAAATTGAAAGGATTTTCAAAATGGGGGAAAGAGATTAAGTATAAGAGATGAAGTGACATGCTGCAATGGTTCGCTTAGGCTCATGAAAGCCAATTATTAAATTTTCAGGAATTTTATGAGCTGGCTTTTAAACTGTTCATAGCTTGAAATCAGCCATGGTGGAATTATTTACTCCATAAAAACTGGCAAACACTACAAATCAGAGTGCTCCCACTACCTTCTGCCCCCAGAGAACTGATTTTTAAACATTTACTCCTAAAGGTGACTAAAGCCACAGCACTTAAATTCAGTAAAAATCCAGAACACCTGAATTTGAAGTGGAACTATCAGGAATAACTTGTAATATACTTTATCTTAAATAAACACACACTTTTGAGCTCTGTCCACTGAAAGGACTTGGAAATAATGATGATCCCTGGAGCAAGAAGGATCCCTACGGCTGGCTGTATAGCCCAGTGGATAAGGGCACCGGTACACCACATGGGAGGCCCCGGGTTCGGTTCCCGGGAACCTCTCCGAGCGGGCAGACGGCCTTGAGAAAGGCAAGCCACCGTGGGCGGGGCAAAGCTGCCGTGGGCGAGGCAAAAAGCCACCATGGGCAGGGCGGAGCCGCCACAGGGCATGGCAAGTCACCCGTGAAACACAGAGCTGCCGCCCACGAATCACAGAGCCGAGCAGGCGGCAAAACATGGAGCTCTGCTGCCCGCAAAACACGGAGCGGAGCCGCCTGTGAAATGGAATGGAGCCACTCATGAGCGGGGCGAGCCGCCTGCACGGAGGGCCGACTTGGCGCGTCACCGCAAAGACAGGGGGAGACAAGAAGCAGACATAGAA
>PVKH010012820.1:0-17108 GCA_004027955.1 Chaetophractus vellerosus
AAAAGGTTTGTGATCATCAGAAAATTGATTAATGGTGACATTAATCTAAAACTTTCCTAAATATTAAAATTTTGTAAATTAGTTCAATGAGAGTAGCAGTAAAATTGAAAAGCCTTATAGGCCACATAATTTTACTTCAAATATTTTATTTCATAAATTGTCAAAATAATTTGTTAGTGGACATTTCACTGCGGCTCTCTGCTTTTAGTATTTTGCTAACAATCAAAATTAACTTTAACATTCTCATAAATTTCAACAAATATTTATTGTGTGCCCCAATGTGTATAATACACTGTGGTAGGCTTTGATTCTAAAAAAAAATTAGGTCTGAATTTTTCAAAAATTTAAAAGTACTTATCTTACCGGTGAAAAAAATAAATTACCCAGATTTTTAAATTCCTGTTTGGACCATTGGGATTTGACTTAGATTTCAAGACTTAGATTAAGCCTGTTGTGCTAGAATATATTTAAGGAAAATAAAAATTCCTTTAAAATATTGGAGGTAATTTTTTAAGGAATGAATATTATTGTTTCAAATGGAGTTTTAACCAAGAAGAGTACTGTAAGGAGTTTTGTCACTACTGTTTAACATAAGGGTCCTAGTTACTATATTAAAGAATTAAATAATTAGAAATTTTTAATTTCTCATCTTAAGTAATTTATTTCATATTTCAGTTTCCCTTCCTAAAGTACATCCGCGTTATGACTTAGATGGGGATGCTAGCACGGCTAAGGTTAGTATATTTAAATGAATTACTGTGTAAAGCTCTGAATTTAAATTATCCTATCAATATTGGAAGCAATAAAAAGTATCTTGTCTTTAAATATGCCTATATGGCATAGGAAATTATCCTTTTAAATTAACTTTTCTATCTTAGTTTGTGTTTTCTTTACTTTCTATCCTTTCTTGAACTCATTAAAAAATCCTATGAAGACATTGCATGTTTAGCTAATGTTAAAGATGAAATACTTATTGCAGCTATATTTCTCCCCTTAGCTTTTAGAAATTGGTAGTTTCTCAACCTAAGAGAAAGTCCTAAACTTGAAAAAGTTTGCATATAAGTTTTTCTTATACTGTACTACAGTCAGTACCAAATATTGACATTTTGTATTTCTTCATTAGGCAATAACAGGGGTTGTGTGTTATGCCTGTAGAATCGCCAGTACCTTACTGCTTTATCAGGAATTAATGCGAAAAGGCGTAAGATGGTTGATGTAAGTAAATAAATCAAAATTTGAAAATTGATCTTCATGTTACCTCCCTAAATAACTGATACATTTCTGATACTCTACCTCCTCAGACTTCCTCAGGTGCTTGGTTTTTTTTGTTGTTGTTGTTTTGTTTTGTTTTTTAAATACATTTGTTTCACATTTAGTTTGCAAAACATTTTAGCAAATGTTTTTTCATTTTCATTCTCACAATAACCTTGTGAAACAGGATAAATAGTATCTGAATTTTAAAACTTATACCACGCTGTTCATTGTGATGGCAAATAAATTCCTTTTCCAAGAACCTTGACATTGTCATTTCACTGTCTTGGAAGACTGGCATCATTGCAATGCATTACAATCTGCAATTCTTCTAAGGTTTCAGTTTTCAGAATCCGCCTCCATTTCCTACCTCATTCCCAAATGAAGTACTCACTTCTTTTTTTTAACTCTTATTGAGATATAATTCACATACCATACATTTGACCTATGTAACGTATACAGTACCAAAATGGGGGGGGGGGGGTGAGCGAGGTTTAGTCTGTTCACAGTTACCTACCACTAGCTAATTTTAGAACATTTTCACCACCCCCAAAAGGAAACCCCATACCTGTTAGCAGCCACTCTCCATCCTTCAGGCCCACCTCACTGATCAAAGTACCCTTAACCTAATGTTTGTATCAGTTTATGTGTATCCTCCTCCTACCCAACCCTTCTTGCATAAACATGTGTGAAGCATTTCATCATTCTTATTCTACTGCTGCTGCTTCTGGGAAGAGAAAAGTATAAAGAGTTTTTTTATCCTGTTACCTTTATGTGAAACCCATAAATTTGTTCTTAGAATATTTTCTATGTGATCACATATCTGGTATGTAAACTTACGTTTTTCTCTTTTCTATTAGGAAGCCTCCTTATTTTGAGTAAATAGTTCCTGAAAAAATAGAAGTATTGACTCCATTTGTTTTCACAGTATTGATTCGAACAGCTTTCATTTTCTCATGCTGTTAACCTACCCCAGTCACTGATCCATGAAGCTTTTTATTCCTTTTACTTATTAGTTTAGTAAGTTAAGAGAAAATTAAGTCTTTAATGTAGACCAGGGTCAACAAATTTTATCTTTAAAGGGCCAAATAGTAAATATTTTAGACTATTTACCATGTCATCATGTTTCTTCACAAATCACATTAATTGGTTTAAAGTATCAATCAGACAGCAATCTACTATGAGTAGTGAAAATTAATTCTGGTGGTATAAAACATAATGCTGTACAACTTATCTGTGATTGTAGATAATTTTCTTTAGTATAATTTTAATGCCTTAGATTTCTAAACTGTTAACCTAATTAATAGTAATGGTTTGTGAAACTATAAGTGCCCTAGAAATGCATAAGGGTCATGGAAATTCTTTTAATAAAAGTGTCCCAAAAAGTGTGAATTGGCTTTCATAATACATCAAGAATGCTATGCAATGAGTTCAAACAGTAGTGCATCAATGTAATGATAGCAAAGAGAAAAATAATTCTATAAGTAAACTAATGAGAATAATATTGTTTTTTAGTGAATTAGTTAAAGATGATTATAATGAAACTGTCCACAAAAAAACAGAAGTTGTGATCACACTGGATTTCTGCATCAGAAATATTGAAAAAACTGTGAAAGTGTGAGTAGATTACGTCCTTCCTAGTAGTTGCTAAAATGTTAAATAATGTTCCATTTCTTTTTTAATTTATTTAATTATTCTTGGAAAAATATAGTATATACAAATGTTTGTATTAAATCATTGTAAAAAATCATTATTTAGAAGTTGTTATAAGTGAGGAGCATCCTTAGATTAATGGTTACTTAATCACAAAGGCAAAAATATCCAGATTTCTCCTTGAGAAAGAAGAGATAACTGAGATAGAAAATCTTATGGCTATCTTGCAAAGCAGAAACTCCAAATAGGAAAATATAAAACCTGTAATCAACAAAGGAAGTAGGAAGAGGTATTCTAGAACGGCCTTTTGGTGGTATTTTTAGAATTTTCGGAATCACTGAGTTTACGCTTAGTTAATAATCTTATTTCTGAGAATGTCTTTTTTTATGGTTTTAATTTTTTTATTTTTAAAGAAGCTTTATATTATATAAATGTTACATAAAAAATATAAAAGATTCCCATATGCCCCACTTTCTTCCCCTCCCACACTTTCCCACATCAACAACATCCTTCATTAATGTGGTACATTTGTTACAATTGATGAACATATATTGAAGCATTGCTACTAACCATGAATTACAGTTTACATTATAGTTTATACTCTGTCCTGCACAGTTTTGTAGGTTATGACAAAATAGACAGTGGCCTGTATCCATCACTGCATTGTCATGAAGGACAACTCCAATGTCCCAAAAAAGCCCCCATATTACACCTATCCTCCCTCTACCATCTCTCAGAACCTCGGGTGGCCACTGCCTTTATATCAATGATAAGAGTTCTTCCATTGTTAGGATAATAAGTCTATAGTAGAATAATAATTAGTCTACTTACTATTATTAATCTTGAGGATTTGGGGATGGTGATGCCCATTCTGCTTCTAACTGAGTGGGAGCTTAGATCCCATGGGGCGGATGGATGGAACTATCTTGCTTGCAGTTGCAGACACTCTCTGTTCCTTGGGATGGGCGTTGTCCATCATCATCTCCTTGTTAGTTATCCTGGGTGAGTCCAGTGAACTAGAGTGTAGATGTTGCAGCTCTTCTGAAATTCAAGGCTCAACTGGCACATGGGCCAATCAAAGATTTAAGTCTCTGGGACATACATATATCAAGTATAATGCTAATTATGGGTTCAAATAAAAAGGGCAGAAGAGCCAGTTGTAAAGAACCTATAAATGAGTCTAACTCTGTTGCACTGGGGAGCATAAATTCCAAAGCAAGGCCCACTGACAGGGTGCTGAATTCCTGAGCTGTCTGCCCTGCTTATAGTTTCTGGATGCCTCTAGAGCCCTCAGGAGCCCTGCTTGTATTAGTCAGCCAAAGGGGTGCTGATGCAAAATACCAGAAATCTGTTGGCTTCTATAAAGGGTATTTATTTGGGGTAGAAGCTTACAGTTATCACGTCAGAAAGCATAAGTTACTTCCCTCACCAAACTCTGTGAGGGTTCCAGCTTCCTGGGTTCCTCTCTTCCCAGAGCTTGATTCTCTCCAGGTTCAGCTGCTTGTTCTCTCCACAAGGCCAACTGTAGACTATCAGGCAAACAGCTCACCTCTTTTCCCGTGGCCTTCTCTACTTCCTCACGACCAAGCTCCTCTATGTGCTTATTTCCCCAGGCTCCAGCATTACAACTCAGCATCAGAACTCTAACTCACAACTCCAAATTCTCTGCTCTGCCATGTAGTTTTATCTCTGAGTCCCCACCCAACAAGGGGTGGAGACTCAGTGTCCTACTGACATGGCCCAATCAAAGCCCTAATCATAACTTAATCATGCCCAGAGGAACAGATCAGTTTACAAGCATAATCCAATATCAATTTTTGGTATTCATACATAATGCCAAACTGCTACACCTGCTATTTGAGGCACTGTTTGTTATGGCAGTCATTGAGAACCTGCTGAGGGGATCTTACATGCTTGCATAAGCATAACCTCTGAAATGACCTCCTGAGTCACTTTGAAGTCTCTTAGCCATAAAAACTCATTTGTATTTACCATTTCCCCCTTTTGGTCAAGGTCTTTTTCCAGATGTATTGCTAGTTGGCACTTGGTAATAATCCCTTGGTGCCAGGGAGGCCCATCCCCAGGAGTCATGTCCCATGCTGGGGGAAAGGTAGTGCATTTATATGCTGAGTTTGGCTTAGAGAGAGGCCTCATTTGAGCAACAAGGAGGCTTTCAGGAGGTAACTCTTAGGCAGTGTATAATTAGGCTAAGTTTCAATTTCACAAGAAAAGGTTCATAAGTACAATTGTCAGTATCAAGGACCTGGCATAATAATGTGTATTCCTTCACTAGGCACTGCCCTTGCACTGGGGGGATTCATGCTGTCCTATTCTAGAATGTAGCAGAACTTCCCAGAATGGGAATTCAGTATTCTTTTGATTATTGTGTGGCTCTCCACCCACCAAGACAGTGTCCCATGAACACTTAAAAATATTCATATGTTTTAGAGGCATGCCCCAGATGGTCCCCCGATCAATGACACTGTGAATCAGTGATCTTCCCCTGCCACTGTTGTGACCCTTCTGTGATTTAAAACCTCCCCAAAAATGAAGCCAACAAATAACCGAATAAAATAAATAAGAAAATGAACTAATTTTTAAAATAACCAAGAAAATACTACAAAAACAATTTGAAATTAAAAATTTAAAAAAAAATTTTTTCAGACATCATATCTTTCATCACTGTAAGATCCATTGTCCTGTACGTACAGTGACATTTTCTTCCAGTGTCTTAATTTTTTCATTTTCTCTTCAAAGAAGCTTTAAGAAGCAGAAAAGTCACATAGAGAATATAGGAGATTTGCATATACCCAACGCCCTCCCCCTTTTCCCCTCTCCCCTATTAATAACATTTTACATGTGGATGGTACATTTGTTATCATTGATGTACAAATATTGAAGCATTGCTATTAAACATGGTCAATGGTTTATATTATGGTTTACATTTTGGATCATACACTTTTATAAGTTTTGATGAAACTTGAAGTGGTCTGTATCCGTTATTGCAGGATCATGCTGAACAATTCTAAAGCCCTAAAAATGCGCTACGTTCCATCTATTCTATTCTTCCCTCTTCCTCCCTCCCCTCAGAACCTACGGTTACCACTAGGTTTCGATTTTTGAAGACTAAGATTCATAGTTACTTGCAATAATATTGAGGTTTTGACATATTGGTCTGTTTTCTTTTATTGGGTACTGCCTATGTTTTTGAGGGATTCTTGTCCCTCTCATTGAGAACATAGCAGGACTCCCCAGGATGGGAGTCCAATATTTTCTTGTTTATTGTCTGGGTCTCCATTCACTGAATAGCACGCTATGATAAGATGAACACTTACATAATCCATAGAAGCCTTCCCCAAGTTGCACCCTGTCACACATACCTCCCCATATCCAACACCCTATACCAGTAACCCTCCCCTGCCATATTTGCCAAAAGAACATTCCCAACGTTATAGTTTTAACAACAGACCTGCAAATCCCCAGAGTTCATCTGCTCCTTCCCCCCAATCCTCCCCCAGTTCCATGGATAGTCCAACCTGAGTAGTTGTGCAGTGGATGAGCATGACAGTGGTACAGCGATGTGATTGGGTTTGGTGGTGCTGGTCTGTGAGAATGTTTTTTGAAACAAAGTGATACTTTAACTGCCTTCTTCTAGGCTGTACTATTTGCACTACAGAGGAAATAAAATAAAATCAGTATTCACAATTGGCCCCCCTTAATTAATACTAAAATGTGGTATTTTTACTACTATCCTAGCTTAAAATTATTTGAAATTAATTTGTTTTTCCTATTTTATCCCTTAATCTGCAAACTCTTAAGTAGAAGAATATAAAATTCTTTTTTTAGGAAGGCTTCAGGTTTTCTTGGAATCTCTTGGCTTATGGCCTTTGCATCAATTTTTTATGCTTATGGTTATGATTATAAAAAACTTAAATATAGTTTATAAGTCATCTTTTAATATCTACGTATTCATTATATTTATTTAATTTTTTCCTATGCCTTATTTTTCATGCAGATATGAAAAGTTGATGCAGATAAATTTAGAAGCAGCAGAGCTTGGTGAAATTTCAGACATACACACTAAATTGTTGAGAGTAAGTATTTACAAAATTATAAAAATTGTAAGCCCATAAACTAATCCTCTGCTGGCAAAGATTAAATTTAAACTCTCCTAGAGAGATGATGCACCTAAAAATCTCCAGAGAAGTGGTAGAATTTTCCCACCCTTTAGGAATTCTTACTAAATTTAAATACCTTTACTACCATTAAATTCTTTTAAACATTTCCAAATGCCTGCTGGAGTT
The DNA here is from genome assembly GCA_004027955.1 of Chaetophractus vellerosus. NCBI lineage: Eukaryota > Metazoa > Chordata > Mammalia > Cingulata > Chlamyphoridae > Chaetophractus > Chaetophractus vellerosus. The sequence continues at coordinate 7,209 of PVKH010012820.1, forward strand.
GAAGCCCTTTTCTCTCTCTGGTTGTTTTGTTTTATTTTGCTTTCCTCTATAATACTTTTGGTTTTTTGTTGTGGCTTTAATTAAAGCAAGTTCATAAATGTAATTTAACATGCAGGATGCTTAAACTTGTTTAGAAACATATGTAAATCAGGAAAATATCATCAGATTGTTTCTAAAATAAAAAGTAAAGAAACAAGATGTGGGTCCCTCAAGGCAGTGAATCATTTTTATAACTAGCAACAGAATTTAAGACCCCAGCCTCTACTCTGCTGAAAAATACAATAATATTTCAGGTTATCTGTGGATCCCTTATTAAAATGTAATATAGGAAAGCATGGGTTTATGCATTGTGAAAGTTGATTACTAATCCCTGGTCTGTCCCTACTTATCCAGCTGCCACTGGCTGTCTGCTTACGCAAGGCCTTTAATTCTTTGTGTCTTTGGTTTCTTTTTCTCTAAAGTGTACAATTTCTTAACCATGTTCATTGCCCAAGTTGTAACAAATGACATACAGTGCTATACTCATGCAAGCTTTTATTATTTGAAGTATTCTTTCATAAAATGGATGTTAAAACTGAAAAAGTATGTGCTATCCCTTTCTTCCTCTTTCCCAGCTTAAGCTAATTTTTAGATGCTTCTTTTCCTCAGTTTTAGATCTAGAGTGTTTTTCAAAACCTGAATCATGAATGGCTAGTACATTATGAAATTTAGTGCATTGCAATCAGGAATTTTAAAAAAATGAAATAGAATAGAAAATGTCAGAATGCATCACTCATAAGGAAATGTTTCATGAAACTTCTGATTCAATTATGTACACACATTTAAATGTTACTGGTTTGAAATTTAAAGTGTGTATCATGAGCCTTAAAATATTTAGACAAATTTATCCTTTCACTCCAACCTCCCTTCTCCCTTCAAAAATTTTAAAAATACTCAGTTCAATGATAGGTAAATGATTAATTTATTAAGCTTAAACTGAACAAGAACTTAGAATTTTTGTTGTTGTTTTCAATTTTTAAGTGGCCTCTAAACATAGAGATCACTAATATTGCACACCTATACTATATACTTGGGACCACACAAATGGTTTTGTGTAGGTTCTCCAGTTGAGTAGTAACCACATTTTATAGATAAGGAAACAAAGCTTAATGATTAAATGTATTTTGCTTATTTTTAGGAAGGATGTTTAATGTATGAAATGTTTTCGAAAATGTATTTAGATTCATGGTTTGTTTATCATATTTCATCGATTCTAAGATGCACTTTTATCACATTTTAACAACTGAAATTTGTCTTATAATTGAAGTTGTGCATAGTTTAATTGGATTTTTTTTTTCTTTCTTAGTGGTATATGAAATAATGGTGCATCTTACAGTTAGGTCTTAGATTTGTTAAAATTTGGTTTCTGACTCCATTTCCTCACATGTAAAGTTAAGGAATTTCAGCTCCACTCTTGGTGAACATCAGCCTTAGAAACCATCCTTGCATTTAAAGATGGAAATAATACTCTGACTTTGAATTGAAGTTATCTCTGAAAGAGAAATATGGTTCAGACGTCAGGCTCCATTGATATTTTTAACTGTCATTTGATTGTTGGCAATCTGGATCTGACCCCATTGGTTTTATTTAGCTTTCCAGTTCTCGGGGAACAATAGAAACCAGTCTTCAGGATATAAAAAGCAAATTGTCCTCAGGTGGATTGCTGGCAGATACATGGACACATCAAGAAGGCACTCATCCAAAAGATAGAAAGTAGGTTATAACTTTATTTGTAGTTTTTGCTCTTCATTATTAAATGTCCTTTTTCATATCGTCTCAGTTAACTTATTTGAGTTTTCTTTCTGAAATAGTATAGAAAAGCTGCAGGTCCTGTTAAATTGCATCACAGAGATTTACTATCAGTTCAAAAAAGACAAAGCAGAACGTAGTAAGTAAATTTGCATTTTGCTAATCTAATAAATCAGCCTTAGTAGTTCTAATTCAGATGAATTCATTTGAACTAATTTGGCATATTTGGATGGGTAGCTACTCAAGTTATTTGCTTCAGAGATGTGAGTCCATGAGGGAAAAGGTTCAATGTCCTAAAAATTATTCTTAAAACAAAATTTTGAATATTTCTTAATATATTAAATAAAGGGTCATGAATTCTTAATACCTCTAGAGGCCAAGCAGGTAACAGAAAGGATTGAGATTGGCCAATGGGAAATGATGATAGAACTGGAGAGTAGACACCTCATCTAAAGGGGATAGCCAGTACACTCTGATACACCAGACTTGTTGCTCAAGCTTACTATTTCTGAAGAGAAAATAGAAATACAGATTTTGAGAAATATCCTCATTTTTAAATGTTGGCAGTTAATTTTTTTTAATGTTACAGCTGTACAGACTAAATAATAGCATCTGTGAGCCATATTTAACTAGAGGCAACCAGATTGCAACATCTGTTTTAAATTCTTAAGATTTTGAAGCAATAATCTCAAATGAAAAAGAATATTGTGCATGATTTTGTGTTTTGCATTTATAAAAGTAATATATTTTCTTATTTCTAGGGCTAGCTTATAATGAAGAACAAATCCACAAATTTGATAAGTAAGTATCCAAATTGTTTAATAATTGATTATTTTTGCTGCTGTTCTGGTTATTTACTAATACAATTCTTCTTGAAGTTGAAATTAATTAGAGTAAAATACCATTTGATCTTTGCTTTAGGTGATTATTAAGCGTGCATTTTTTTTCTTATTAGAGAAGTTGTAGGTTTACAGAAAAATCATGCAGAAAATACAGAATTCCCATATACCCACCTCACACAGTTTTCTCTATTATTAACACTTTGCATTAATGTGGTACCTTTGTTACAATTTATGAAACAATAATATCATAATTATACTACTATATATTGTCCATAGTTTACATTAGATTCACTATTATTATACTGTATACTGGTACTTTACTGTCCTGTTTTTAAAAAAAATTTATTCCATGGAGGCAGATGTGGCTCAAATGGTTGGTTAATCACATTCACAATCCTGTGCCAGCATTTCCACCATCCATTACCAAAAATTTTCCATCACCTTAAACAGAAACTCTGTACAAATTAAGTTTTCATTCCCCTTACCCCACCCCCACCTTGGTTCTTGGTAACCTGTGTTCTAGTTTCTGACTTGTATGAATTTGCTTATTCTAATTATTTCATATCAGTGAGATCATACAATGTTTTGTCCTTATGTTTCTGGCTTATTTTCAGCCGCTATGACTACTTCAAGTTTATCCATGTTGTTTCATGAATCAGAATTTAATTCTTTTTATTATTTATTGTAGCTGAATAACATACCATTGTATGAATATATAACATTGTGTTTATCCATTCATTTATGGATGAACACTTGACTTGCTTCCATCTTCTAGCAATTGTAAATAATGCCACTATGAACATGGGTGTGTAAATATGTTAATATCTCTGCTTTCATTTATTTTGGGGTATGTATCTAGAAGTGAGATTGCTGAGTCATATGGTAATTCTATACTTAAGTTTCTGAGGAACCACCAAACTGTCTCCCACAGCGGCTGCACCATTTACATTCCCACCAACAATGAATGAGTGTGCCTAATTCTCCAAAACCTCTTCACTTATTTTCCATTTTTTGAATAGTAGCTATTCTAGTGGATATAAAATGGTATCTCATTGTGGTTTTGATTTGCATTTCCCTAATGGCTAATGATGTTAAGCATCTTTTCATGTGCTTTTTGGCCATTTATATATCTTTGGAGAAATATCTATTCAAGTCTTTTACCGGTTTTCTAATACGTCTGTTTATCTTTTGGTTGTTGAGTTGTAACAGTTCTTTATATATTGGGGATGTTAAACCCTTATCAAATATGTGATTTCCAAATATTTTCTCCCATTCTGCAGGTTGTCTTTTCACTTTCACAATAGTCCTTTGATGTACAAGTTTTTAAATTTTGATGAAGTTCCATTTATCTATTTTATCTCTTGTTGATTATGCTTTTGGTGTAAAATTTAAGAAACTGTTGCTTAATACAAAGTCGTGAAGATGTTTCCATAATTTTCTTCTTGGAATTTTATAGTTAGAGTTCTTATATTTGGGATTTTGATAGTTTCTGAGTTGATCTTTATATGTGGTGTGAGGTGTAAGGGTCTACCTTCATTCTTTTTTAAGTGGATTTTCGGTTTACTCAGCACCATTTGTCAAAGAGGCTATTCTTTCCCCATTGAGTGGATATTTGGCACCCTTAGGAGTCAGTTGGACATAGATGTGAGTGTTTAATTCTGAACTTTCAATTTTATTCCATTGTTCTATATGTAAGTCCTGTTGCCATTACCATGCTGTTTAGATTATTGTAGCTTTGTAATAAGTTTTTTTGTTGTTGTTTGTTTGTGTGTGTATGTGTTTTATAGGAGGGACCGGGAATTGAACTCAGGACCTCATACATGAGAAGCAGGTACTCAACCACTGAGCTACATCCACTCCCCAGTTAGAGTTGGGTTTTTTTGTTTGTTTGTTTTGTTTTGGGGAGGTACTGGGGATCAAACTCAGGATCTTGTACATGGGAAGCAGGCACGCAACCACTTGAGCTACATCTACTCTCTGTAATGTAATAAGTTTTAAAATTAGGTAATGTGAGTTCTCCACCTTTGTTCTTCTTTTTCAAAATGGTTTTGGTTATTCAGTGACGTTTTCCCTTCTATATAAATTTCATGATTGACTTCCATTTCTACATAGAAGGCTTTTGGAATTTTATTGGTATTGCGTTGAAACTGTAAATCACTTTGGGCAGAGTGGACATCTTAACCATATTTAGTCTTCCAAGCCATGAACATGGAATGTCTTTCCATTTATTTAGGTCTTCTTTAACTACTTTTAGCATTGTTTTGTAGTTTTCCATGTACAAGTCCTTTACATCCTTGATTAAATCTATTCCTAGATACTTAATTTTTTTTAGTTGCTATTGTAAATGGATTTTTTCTTTGATTTCCTCTTCAGAGTGTTCAATACTAGTGTATAGGAACATTACTAATTTTTGCATATTGATATTGTACTGTGTTCTCCCACTTCTTACTGTATTATTTATTAGCTCTAATAACTTTGTTGTGGTTTTTTCAGGATTTCCTATATATAGTATCATATTATCTGTGAATAAGGATAGTTTTGCTTCTTCCTTTCCAATATGAATTCCTTTTATTTCCTTTCCTTACTTAATTGCTCTGGCTGGAACATCCAGTACAATGTTGAATAATGGTCATGACAGTGGGCATTCATGTCTTGTTCCTGATCTTAGAGGGAAACTTTTTAGTCTTTCACCATTGAAATGATGTTAACTGTGAGTTTTTCATATATATCCCTTTTCATGTGGAGAAAGTTCCCTTCTAGTCTGAATGATTTTACCAAGAATGGGTGCTGAATTTTGTCAAATGCCTTTTCTGCATCAGTTGAGATGATATGTGTTTTTCCCTTCATTCTAGTAATGTAGTGCATTACATTGATTTTCCTATGTTGAACCTCCTTGCTAACATGGGATAAATCCCACTTGATCATGGTGTATGTTTAAGATGCTATTGGATTCATTTCGCCAGTATTTTGTTAAGTTTTGCATTTCTATTCATAAGGGATATTGGTCTGTAATTTTCTTTTCTTGTGGTGTCTTTATCTGGCTTGGTTATTAGGGTGATGTTAGCTCATGGAATAAGTTAAAAGTATCCCCTCCTCTTCAATATTTGGAAGATTTTGAGCAGGATTGGTGTTAATTCTTGTTCGAATGTTTGGTAAGATTAACCAGTGAAGCCATATGGTCCTGGGTACTTTTTTGTTGAGTGGTTTTTGATTACTAATTCAAACTCTTTACTTGTTATTGATCTGTTGATATCTATATCTTCTTGAGTCAGTATAGGTAGTAGTATAGGTAGTTTGTGTGTATTTAGGAATTTGTCCATTTCATCTAGGTTCTCTAATTTGTTGGAGTTCAGTTGTTCATAGCATCCTCTTACAATCCTTTTTATTTCCGTGGTGTCAGTAGTAATGTTCCCTTTTTATTTCTGGTATTATTTGCATCCTCTGTTTGTTTCTTTGTCAGTCTAGCTAAAAGTTTGTCAATTTTGTTGATTCTCTGTATGTTGTTTTTATTCTCTATTTCATAGGTCTCTGCTCCAATCTTTGCTATTTTCTACTTTTTGCTCGCTTTGAGTTTAGTTAGCTCTTTTTTTTCAGATTCTTAAATTGTGAGATTAGGTCTCTGATTTGAGATCTTCTTTTATAATGTAAGCATTTAGTGCTATAAACTTCCCTGTGAACATTGTGTTTGCTGCGTCCCATCAGTTTTGGCATTTTGTGTTTTTACTTTCATTTGTCTCAAGATATTTCCTAATTTCACTTATGATTTCTTCCTTGACCCATTGGTTGTTTAAGAGTATGTGGTTTAATTCAACAGATTTGTCAGTTTTCTACTTCTCCCTGTTATTGATTTCTGACTTCCTTCCAAAGTAGAGAGGATACAGTGTATGACTTCAATATTTTAAAATTTATTAACACTTGTTTTGTGATCTAACATGTGGTCTATCCTGGAGAATGACCCATATACACTAAAGAAGAATGTGTATTTTGCTGCTGTTGGGTGAAGTGTTCTATATATATCTACTAGGCCTACTTGGTTTATAGCATAGTTCAAGTGTTCTGTTTCCTTATTGATCTGCCTAGATAGTCTTAATGAAAGTGGTATATTGATGTCTTCTATTAATGTAGAACTTCTTTTCCTTCCCTCAAATCTGTAAATATTTGCTTCATATAATTTCCACTGTTGGGTGTGTATGTTTTATACTTGTCATCTGTCTCCTAGTGTGTTGTCCCTTGTCCCTCATAACAGTTTCTAACATAGTCTATTTTATCTGATATTACTATAGCCACCCCTGCTCTCCTTTGATTAGTATTTGCATGACATCTTTTTTTCCATCCTTTCACTTTCAACCAACTTGTGTCTTTGAATTTAAGATGAATCTCTTGTAAATAGCATATAGTTGGGTCATTTTTCTTTTAAAGGGGGTCCTGGGGCTTCAACCCAGAACCTCATACATGGGAAGCAGGTGCCCTGCCGCTGAGCTACATCTGCTCCCCAATGAGAGTTGGGTTTTTTTGTTTTTTTTTTATTTTGTTTATCTGCAATATTACCCATATTCATATTTGAAACGGGGTTTCGCCATGCTATACAGTCCCATGTTACATTTTTTAGCTTTCATTCTAGTAATGTACATGACCTTAGGCTTTCCCTTTCAACCACTGTCCTACCATATATTAGCACTGCTAGTTAGAAACACTATGAAGTGCTTTTGCCATTTCTATTCATTTCCAAAGATTTATAAACAACCGTTTTAACAATTCTGCACAGATTAAACCTCAGCTTTCCAGTCTCTAACCCCATTCTATTTTCTGGTGACACATATTCTAGTTATTAACTCCATGAGATCACACAATATGTTTAGTTCATAATGGCACAATCATACAGTATTTGTCCTTTTGTGTGTGGCTTGCTTCACTCAAAATAATGTCCTCCAGGTTCATCCATGTTGTCATAGGCTTCACAACTTCATTTCTTCTTACAGCTGCATAATATTCAATCATGTGTATACACAATTTTTTATCCATTCATCGGTTGATGGACACATGGGTTGTTTCCATCTTTTGGTAATTGTGAATAATGCCATTATGAACATCAGTGTGAAATTGTCTGTTCAGGTCACTTCCTTAGTTCCTCTGGGTATGCAACTAGTAGTGGTATTGCCAGGTCACAAGGCAAATCTATGTTCAACTTCCTTAGGAACTGCCAGATAGTCCCCCACAGTGACTGTACCATTCTACATTCTACGTTCCCACCAACAGTGAATAAGCATTCCTATCTCCACGTCCTTTCCAACACTTGAAGTTTTCTGTCTTTTTTAATAGTGGTCATTCTAATAGGTGTGAAATGACATCTCATTGTACCTTTGATTTGCATTTCCCTAATCGCTAGTGATGTTGAACATTTTTTCATGTGTTTTTTCACCATTTGTATTACTTCTTTGGACAATTGTCTGTTCAACTCTTTTGCCAGTTTTTTAAATGGGTTTGTCTTTTTATTGTTGATTTGTAGTATCTCTTTATGTATCATGGATATTAAACCCTTATCGGATATGTGATTTCCAAATAATTTCTTCCATTGAGTCAGCTGCCTTTTCACCCTTTTGAGAGAGTTCTTTGAGGTGCTAAAGTGTTTAATTTTGAGGAGGTCCCATTAATCTATACTTTTGTTTTGTTGCTCTTGCTTTGGGTGTAAGATCCAAGAAGTCACCACGTACCAGAGGAAATGAAGATGTTTTCCTACAGTTTCTTCTAGTAGTTTTATGGTCCTGGCTTTTATATTTGGGTTTCTGATCCATTTCGAGTTGATTCTTGTATAGGGAGTAAGATAGGGATCCTCCTTCATTCTTTTGGTTATGGATATCCAGTTATCCCAGCACCAATTGTTGAAGAGACTATTTTGTCCCGGTAACAGTGGCCTTGGTAGGTTTGTCAAAAACCAGTTGTGGAGAAAGAAAGAGAGGAGCCAACTTGGCAGGGACTGGGGGACAGGACGGCAGAGAGCGAGAGAGGAAAGGCGGCCACTCATGTTTGAGCGACTGCAGACGGAGGAGTAGGGGGAGAGTGAGGGAGGAGGATCAGGGAGGGGAATAATGGTGGAGAGACGAGGGAGACGAAGGCTGGTGATGGTGGCAAGGGGAAAGGGGGAACTGGAGGAGGGCAGGAGCTTGAGGGAGAGAGAAAAGTGAACGCATGAGGCAGAGAAGAAATGGGGGTGGGAGCACGCACATTGGGAGTTAGTTCCGAGGCAAGTGGAACTGGATCGGGTTTCCTGCCAGCAGCGGTAGCTTCAGCCACCATTTTACAAAGCTCTACTCACACAGGACATAGGGAGCAGTGATCACTATTTCTCTCAGCCGGATCCACCCAGACAGGATTCCTCCGCCACAGCCTAACAGGGCTAGTTTCACATAGGGATTTAGAGATCTATTTGAGGATGAACATGTTCCTTTATTTAAGAAAGCTTGACCTATTTGGGATCTTCATCTAATGATGGATACTCTCCAGTCTCAATAGAGTTTATGCATTTGTTACTTTTTGTACAAAAGAAGCGGCTCAGGAGGCTGTTACAATGCATAATAATCATGAAATTTGTTCTAGAAAGCACATTGGTGTCTGCATATCAGTTTGCCAGTAATAGGCTTTTTGTGGGCTCTATTCCTAAGAGTAAAACCAAGGAACAGATTCTTGAAGAATTTAACAAAGTTCCAGAGGGCCTTGCAGATGTCATTTTATACCACCAACTGTATGACAAGAAAAAAAACAGAGGCTTTTGTTTCCTTGAATATGAAGTTCACAAAATAGCTGTGTAGGAAAGGCATAGGTAAATGAGTGGTAAAGTCAAAGTCTGGGGAAATGTTAGAACTGTTGAATGGGCTGACCCTAAAGAAGATCCTGATCATGAGGTTGACAAAGGTGAAAGTGCTGTTTGTATGCAACCTTCCCAATACTGTACCAGAAGATTTTTTTTTTAAAAGATTTATTTATTATTTATTACATATCCCCCCCCTTTCTGCTTGCTCTCGCTGTGTGTCCATTCTTCTGTGTTTTTCTATGTCTGTTTCTTGTCTACCCCCGTCCCCGCGGCGACGCGCCGAGTCGGCCCTCCACGGCGGTGGCTCGTTCCGTTCGAGGGTGGCTCCATTCCGTTCCCACGGGCGGCTCCACTCCATGTTTTGCGGGCAGCAGTCCTCCATGTTTTTTGCGGGCAGCTCGGCTTCCGCAGTTCGCAGGCGGCAGCTCCGCTTTTCACGGGTGACTTTGCCATGCCCGTGGG
>PVKH010012821.1:0-17096 GCA_004027955.1 Chaetophractus vellerosus
TTTAATATAATGACTTTTAAAATACAAATTTAAAAACCAAAAAGGCGAAAGGAAAACATTAAAGTATCACAAAGGATGCAAATCCAGAAGCAGTTACTGCATTTATAACTAGGGGAATAAAGAAAGAGATTGGAAATATATAATTAGAAGCTTGGAAGAAAGGTACCTTGAGATAAGAACTGAGACACTGAGACGGGGTTGTTGATTGGCTAATGGTGTCTCTGTGCTTGGAAGATGATTCTGATGGGACTGAGACTGCAAATTGTCCCAAATCCCACCTGGGTGTTGCTGTTGCTTCTGAGCAGCCACATGAGGCTGCTTCTTAGTTGTCGTAAAATTTGAAAACTGGAATCCATTGCTGCTAATTGAGCAACTGGTTGCTTAGGACAAATGAAACATTGTTAAGGTGATACTGATAGAAACAGAAAGCAAGAAGAAAGTAAAAAGGAAGCAAACAGGTAGGACAAAGTCCCTTCATCCTTGCAGTCTCATTCTAGTGTCCCTTATTGGCATAGTCTAACAGGGATCCAACTGGCATATCAGTTTTTTGCAGATTCCCAAAACCGGAATAATAAAGCAGAGTAGAAAATGGTTGGTTTGGACTGGGAAATTATAGCTCAATCATTGCCAAAGCAAGAATGGCAATCTTTTAAGAAAATGATTGACCAAAGAGCAAGTAAAAAGCAGGCAATAGAATAGAATCAGATGATACCAAGATATTGGAGTAGTCAAACAACTTTAAATAAGATTAATATCCTATCCAAGAAATTAGAGGACAAGATGGAAAGAATTTTGGCAGAGAAATGTCAATTATAAAACCAAATCAAAAGGAAACTAAAAAGCATGGTAACTGAAGTAAAGAACTCAATGAAAGCTCAAAATCTTGCTAGGAAGTAGGATATGAAAGACCTTCACTTTCACTAAGTTGTCAAGAAACCAACAGAAAAATAAAACAAAAATATCACACTTCTCTTTAAAGCCATTGAAGATAAGAGGGCCAAAAGAACCTAAAAACTAAACTCTAGAGTGATGGACCCTTTCTAATTGAGCAATTCAGAGAAAAATTTCACATTTGGAGTCAGTTGCTGAGGTTGGGAAGGAGCAGGGGAAAAGCAAGCCTATAACCTTCTGAACTTTTAATGCACACTTATATTGGCCTGTATGATTTGCAAGTGAAGGAGCCCCAAATGCAAAAACTGTTCTGTCTTACAAGGAAATTTTTGTGGTAAGTAGAGAAAGGAGGAAGGCTGGAAAGTAAAAGTAGATCTCTGAATCTCTCAGTCTCACCATTTAAAAATCTCATAACCTCAATGTCCTGTCTATCTTACATTTAAACAATCTCACATTCTGTAGAACTGTTGTCTCTCATTCTGCAGTCTTAAGAGTTTAAAGTCCCAAGGAATTATAGTCTCATTGCCACACAATCTGCAAGCCTTTGACTCATGGTCTCACAACCTAGAAGACTTACAGTCTGGAAGTCTTAAAATCTAGGAAATTCCAGTTTGAAGTCTACCATACTTGAAGTCTGACAGTCTTGAGATCTAGCAGTCTTGTAGAGTTTTGTCCCAAGAACCTACCAAGAGAAAAAACCAGAAACACCTTCAAGGAACTTGAATACAAAGATGACACGAGTCTAAGCAAAGATGTAACCAAACTAACCTTTTATAACAAATATAATAAAATTAAAATCATCAGTCTTATGGTAATACAAGACTTGTGAGATGGATTATAAGCAAAAAAGAGATACCCTTAGACTCCAGTGCTCAACTTCCAAGACCCTGAAAAGACTATTGAGTATTTGAAAACAGTAACAGTGCATTATGGAGTTGATAACATATATAGTAATTTAAATATATAAAAAGAACACAAAGCACAAGACATTGCTGTAAAATTATTTAGGGGAGGAGATACAGAAGAGCAGAAACGGGTAGAAAAAATAGAAAACTAATACCAAGATGGTAGACTTAAACACAATCATATCAGTAATTACATTACATGCAAGTGGACTAAAAACTTCAGGTAAAAGGTAGAAATTGTCAGACTGGCCAGAAAAGAAGGAACAAACAATAAAGGCAGGGATACTTAGATTTGTTTAAAAAAGACATATGTAAAATATAGTGACAGAAGTTGAAAGTGAATGAAAGAAAAATGCAAACAATAAGCATAAGAAATTGAGTATACTTCAAGACAAGGAGTATTACCAGAGATTAAAAGGGACATTTCAAAAATATAGATGTGTCAATGATCAAAAAGACATAACCATTCTAAATGTTATATAATTAATAACAGAGCTTAAAATATAAAAATGCAAAAGTTGACAAAACTAAAAGTCAAAATAGGTAAATCTATAATCATAAATAAAGCTATACCTTCTTTCTCTACATTTGAGGAAACAAGAAGACAATATTTCAGTAAGAATATACAAGTTTTGAATAACATTACCAACCACAATGAATTGGCATTCTAGATGACTACACCTAACTGCTACAGAATAAACATTCTACATGAACATAAAATGTTCTTCAATAAAGACAACTAAGTCATAAAAGAAGTCTTAACATTTTTCAATGGAAAATCTGTCTTGTAGTTCAGTGAAATTGTATTAAAACCAATAACAACAACAACAAAAAATCTCTGGAAGACATTGGGAAAAAAAGCAACCCATTTATCAATGGCAAATGGATTAAAGAAAAAATAAAAAGGGACATTAGAAAATATGTTGAACTGAATGATGAAAACACAGCATAACAAAATTTCTATGTTGCAACTAAAATATTTCTTAGAGGAAAAATTATAGCTTCAAACAATTTTGTTAGAATATGATAAAGGGCTAAACTCAATGACTTCAACTTCTACCTTAAGAGGGGAGGGGATGTGGCTCAAGCAGTTGACCTCCTGCTCCCACAAGGGAGGTCCGAGGTTCAGTTCCCAGTGCCTTCTAAAAACAAAAACAAAACAAAAACAAACAAACAACGAGCAAACAAATGAAAAACAACAACTCAGGGATGCCAGCTTCCCTCATACAAGGTCCTGGGTTCAATCCCTGGCCCCGGTACATCCAAAAGAAAGAGGGGAGGAGGGGGAAGGAACTATTATTTAATCCTTAAATAAATTGAATAAAGGAAATAAACTTTAGAGCAGAAATCAATGAGAAGTTAAAGAGACAACACCAGAGATAATCAACAAAGCCAAAAGTTGATTTTCAAAAAGATTAATAAAACTGATAGCACTATAGCTAAGATGATCAATAAAATTAGAAAACACAAATTCGTCAATATCAGGAATAAACAAGATGACATAACTACCCACCTTATATCCATGTAAAGGAAAATAAGAAAATATTAAGATACACACTATGCCAATAAATTTGCAATTCAGACAAAATAGAAATATTTCTGGAAAAACACATCTTATCAAAAATTACTAAAGTAGAAATAGAAAATATGGTTAGGCGATATCAATTTTTAAAAAGAAAATTACAAATAAAGTCTTTCACACAAAGAAAACTTCAGGTTGATTGTTTCACTGGTGAAATTAATTGAAAATTTAAGGAAGAAAATATTTCCACCTCACAAAAAATTCTTTCAGAAATTAGACAATTTTTCCACCTTGTTTTATAAATTAAGAATAACTCTGACAGTAAAACCTGAATAGAAAGGAAAATCCTTAATAGTATATTAGCAACTCAAATCCCAGAATACACAAAAAAGTGTTATAAATAATGAAAGTTAAGGCTTAAAATCTACAAGGTTCCTATTTGGAAGGAAGGAAATGTTTTGGTAATGGATAGTGGTAATGATAGCACAATATTGTGAACATAATTAACAACACTGAAATATATATGTAATGTGATCAAAAGGAGAAATGTTAGATTATATATATGGTAATGGAACAAAATTTTTAAAAATCCATGAAACAGTGAATCCTAAATTAAACCATGGACTATAGTTAATAGTATAATTACAAAAATGTGCTATCATCAATTGTAACACATTCCACACCAAGGCAAGGTGTTAAAAATTAGGTGGTATATCAGAACTTGTATTTTATGTAAGATTGTTCTGTAAACCCACAACTTCCCTAATAAAGAAAAATAAGCAAATAAAAATAAGTCATTAAATGTCGGGCTTATCCCAGGAATGCAAATTTACTTGAACATTCAAGAATCAATAATGTAATTAACCACAATAGCATATTAAAGGGAAAAGTCATATGATCATTTCAATAGAGGCAGAATAAAACATTCAACCAAATTCAATACCTAATCACAATAAAAACTCTCAGAAAACTAGAAATAGAAGGAAATTTCCTCAACCCAATGAAGTACAATTAGAAAAAAGAGTAATAGAGAGTTGATTTAACATTTGAAATTCTGCCCATGTTACTAGCCATATGTGTGCAGTTATGAGTATGTATTATGTGCATGTGTGTATTTCATGTAACATTTAATAAAATTAAGCACCAATTCATGAGTTAAAAAAAAAAGAACCTTTTTGCAAACCAGGAATAAAAGAAAATGCCGTTAACCTGATAAAGCGTATCTCCGCAAAGGGGATGGGAATCCTACAACACATACAATTCCCATAATAATTACAATCAAATTAAGTCAAAGCCTTTACTCTGATATCAGGAATGAAACAAAGATAGACACTATGACCACTTGTATTCAAAATTGTACTGAAAGTCCTACACTATGTATTAAAGCAAGAAAAGAAATAAATTTTATAGAGATTGGACATGATATAAATTTCTCATTATTCACAGATTTTATCACGAATGTTAAAAGTTCAAATTAGCCTATAGAGAATTTATTAGAAATAATGAAATAATTTAGCAATAATTTTGCTGTAATCAATTATTTTTACAAATACCAATTGTTTCTATGTAATAGAAATAATGTATTAAAATATGAAAACTTTATAAAGGTACTATATGCAAAGACACAAAACACCTATTAACTAGGAATAAATTTTTAACCAAGTTGAGTAAGACCTCTATACAGAAGACTACAAAACATTCTTGAGAGAAATTAAAGAAGACCTAAAACAATGAATACTAGCTGAAGGCTCACTATTATACTATTTCCAACCTGATATTGGTTAAATGCAATACCAATCAAAATTCCATAGGGATTTCCTAGTTGGAATTTAAAATCTAATTCAAATTTTATGTGATAAATGCAAGGTTCAAGAAAAGCCATGACAGTCTTCAAAAGGAACAACAAAATCTTAAAACTTAAACTTCTGAATTTCAAGAATTTATTATGTAATGAAAGAAGTAAGATAGTTTGCTATTAGTGCAAGGATAGACAAATAGAGCAATGGAATCTAAAAGAGTCAGAAAAACAGGCTTAGACATATATGGACCCTGGAGTTATGCAAAGGTGATACTGTAGAACCGTGGTGACAAGTTAGTCATTTCCATAAATTGTGCTGGCTTAACTGAATATCCACAATGAACACAATGAATCTTGCTTCTACCTCACACCATAAACAAAAATTAATTCCAGGTAGATTGTGTATCTAATTGCAAAACGTAAAACATTAAAGCTTCCAGAAGTTAACCTAAGAGAAGATATTTTGGAATTTATGCTCTCCAGTATGACAGAGTTAGATTCATTTATAGTGTCCCTACACATGGCTCTTCTGCCCCTTTTATTTGAACCTATAATTAGCACTGTACTTGTTAAATATATGTTCCAGCGACTTAAATCTTTGGTCTGTTCATTTGCTGATTGAGCCCTGAATCTCAGTAGAGTTGCAATATGTACTCTCTAGTTCATTGGACATATCCAGGTCAAGTAACAAGGAGATGATAATGGACAACGCCCATCCCAAGGGACAGAGAGTGTCCTCAACTGCAAGCAAGATAGTTCCATACATCTGCCCCATGGAATCTAAGCCACCTCTCAATTAGAAACAGAGTGGGCCTCACCATCCCCAAATGCTCAAGATTGGGGCATGAAAAAAATGGACTAAAGTAGACTTATTGTTCTAGTATAGACTTATTATTATTCTAGCAATGGAAGAAATTTTATCATTGATATAAAGGCAGTCGCCACCAGAGGTTCTGAGGGGAGGGAGAGGGAAGAATATGTGTAACATGGGGGCATTTTTGGGACATTGGAACTGTCCTGCGTGACATTGCAATGACAGATACAGGCCATTATACATTTTGTCATAACCTATAAAATTGTGCAGGGCAGAGTGTAAACTATAATTTAAAACTATAGTCCACAGTTAGCAGCAATGTTTCAATATGTGTTCATCTATTGTAACAAATGTGCCACACTAATAAAAGATGTAGTTAATGTGGGAAAGTGAGGGAGAGGGAGTGGGTGGGGCATGTGGGAATCCCTTATATTTTTATGTAACATTTATGTAATCTAAAGCTTCTTTAAACATTAAAAAAATGTTTTAAAAGAATTTATTGAGTAATGAAGGAAGAGAAGATATCCATGACCTCGTGACAGATAAATATTTCTAAATCAAGACACCAAAGCACTAACATGAGTGAAAACTTTGAAGTGTTGAACTTTATTACATTTAGTAACCTTTGCTAATTAGGAAGAAAACACCAATAAGTGTAAAGGTAAACTACAGAGTGATGGAATATATCTGCAACATTTAACCCACACAGCTGAGAATACAAAAAAAATTTCTACATAGCAATAGGAAAAATACAAACAATACAATAGAAGTAGAGGCATTTAAAAAAAAGAGATATGCAAAAGCCAGTGAAAAAATAAAAATGTTTTCAATCTAATTAGTCATCAGGGCAATGCAAATTGAAACCACAAGATACAATTACATATCCACTTAACATGGCTAAAGTGAAAAGGACTAACAATATAAGGTTTTGGTGAGAATGTGACGCAACTGGAGTTCTCATACACTGCTGGTGGCAGTGTAACTTGGTATAACCACTTCAAATACTATTTAGCAGTATGTTCCAAATTTGAACTTATGCATATCCAATGCAATTCCTAGTTATAAACCCATCAGAATTGCACAAATTATATCCATCAAAGACATGAAGAAGAATGAACAATATTATTTGCAAAAGTCCCAAACTCTAAACAACTTAAATGTACAGCAACACTACAGATGGATATAATTTTTGTAAATTCATATAAAGAAATTAATTGCCTTGTAAGTCAATAAAATGAATGAACCATAGATATACAACAAAATGGCTAAATCTCACAAAAAAAATAATGTTGAATGAAAGAAGTCAGACCCAAGGTAATATGTACTGTGAGATTTTGTTCATATAATGTTCAAAAAGAGCCAAATAAGAATTCTAAGTTGGAGGAGAATGTTGGATAGTGATTGGGAAAAAGCATGAGTGGGGCTTTGTCAATGCTTGTAATGTCCTATTTCTTGACCTCAGTGGTAGTTACATGGGTGTACTACTTCATGAAAATCCATCAACCTGGACACTATTGATGTGGCTCTTTCCTCTATGCAAACTTTATATATATATATATATATTTTTTTTTTAAGAGGCACTGGGAACCGAACCTGGGACCTCCCATGTGGGGAGCAGGCACTCAAACACTTGAGCAACATCTGCTCCTGGCAAGTTATTTTTTTAATACAAACTTTACTGAAAATGGAAGCAAAGAGTTTGAACTCTGATGAGTTCTTATCAAACTTTGCTAGGCTCCTCTTTGCATGTTAAATTCAGTAGAAATGTCTTGTTTAAGACATTTGCCTTGTTCAAAGCTCTCCACAGTCTTGCTTTGGACTAAATTTCTACCTTTCTCTTCTAAAACTCATCCATATGCACCTAATACTTTGGCTATACCACAGTACTTACTCTTCCCCAGAGAGGTCCCTAGCTGTGTCTTCCAGCTTGTTATTGATTATCTTACCACTGCCTTCCTTAATGCCCTTCCCCATCTCGGCTTCTCATTTCCCTACCTCCCTCTCAAATGGCACATTCATCCTGAAGTCGTACCCTGCCCCCACTCACCTACTTCTGTCTCTCACAGGAGATGCCAGCTCTCTTTTCCCCATGTTGCCAAATATCCTATGACACTTTGGCTTATATTGCTTAGAATACCAGGTTTTTTAAAAAAAATGTTTAATGTCTCCTAATATACTCACAGAAATGCTGAGGCAGTAAACAAGTTTATTCGTTTTGTCAACATTTTCTCATTTACCCCTAGGGTTGAGCACATTTAATGGCACAAGAAAGCGTTCAATAAAGATTTGAACTGAGCACCAAATTCTGAAGAAGAACAAGATTTAGATTTGTAGACCTGTCATAGAAGATAGGGGAAGCAAACTGACATTTCTGAGATCCTACAAAATATCTGGCCCTGAGGTCATTGTGTATATTAAATGTTATAATGAGTTTTATGAGGATTAAACAACTTATTACTCACATCTGAATCAAAGGAGGAGTATAAGGAATACCAATTTGCTAAAGTTGTGAAATGCTTTGCAGTTTGTTTTATGCTTTTGATAAATGCCTATATTTCTGGTACTGCTTTCTCCCTCTAGTGATGCATGGTATAAAAGATATGAACATATGTTTTGGGGTCTTTCCTTTATCTGAGCACAAATCCCTACTTTGACTGGTGATATAACTTCTCTCTACCTCTCTTTCCTCATCTGTAAAGTCATTACATCATAGGTTGATGGGATAATTTGAGATAACATATATAAAGTGCCTAGAACCTAATTAAGAGGTTAGCTATTACCATTAATATTATCATCATCACCATCACCATCATCACCATCATCATCATCATCAGAACAGGTAAAACAGCAGAAGGCACTAGTCGTGTGATCATTAGCAAGGCATATGACCTCTTAGGCTATTAGTTTCCACATTAATAAAGAGTGTCTTGGCTTTAATTTCTTAAGATCCTTCTAGAACTAAATTTCTATAACTTTCCCAAGCATATATTGTGCATGCAGATGAACACATATATACATCATCTGTCTTTATCTGAAATAATACAATGAAGGCTTCTGTTTTGCATTTTTTAAGTGTCTGATCATCTCAGTGTGCTTTGTCAGCTTTGTAAAACTCTAGTAAACAAGATGCAGATAGACGAGAGAAATGGCTGATATTTGTCTATGTATGTGACATGTATCATCTATCTATCTGCTATCTATCTATCTATTTCTCACCTAAAGTGTAATTATAAAACAATAAGATTTGTTTTCCCATCAAAAAATGGCCACAGTACTTCCCATGTACATTTGTACAAAATTTCACTTTTGACTCCATTAATTTCCATAGGCTTCTATAGTTTTGAGCATTAGATCTTAGTTCCATTTCTCCTGAGATACCCAGGACCAACGATGCTCACATATTCTACATATTTCCTTAGCATTTGCTGGAACTCCATCCCTGTCTCTCTCATTCAAGAAAGCTTATCAGAATGTGAGTGATAGTAAATGGAAAATATTAAAGCCACTTTTATTCATAAAAAAGAATAAATGATTCAAAACGTCAGAACTTACTCTGAGGAGAAAATTACTTGTGATCACCATCCAATTGAAGATGAAAACTCCAGTGACTGGAAACATCAAAGCTGAGAATGCCTGGCCCATGCAAGAGGGAGCAGAGTGGCACAAGCTGTAGAAACAGATGTTCCATATTCAAGTCCTGGATTCAATACTCACTAGTTATATGACCCTATACATGTAACATAACTTTCTTACAACCCAATTTTTATATGTATTTGTAAAACAAGAACTATTTAAATTTAATTCCCAACATAAAGTAAGCATACTAAGTCAATGTAAGCAAACAGCTTATCAGTTTCTAGGCCATGCCAAAATCTGATTAAATACCAGATTGTAGCCTTATTAAAATATCAGTCAACATAATTTCAAGTAATTTGTATGATTTCATTTTAGGCATAATTGGGAAAGTGAAGTGTGAAAGAGGAGACTGGGTATAGAGCTTAGGAAAGTTCTCAAGAGCTCTATTTGCACTAAATAGATTATCTTTTAGGCGATTCACCAGTTAAAACATTTCCTAACCCTGATCTCCAAAACTGTTTCTCTGGAGCCTCATCCCTAGCTGTTCCTCATCCCCTGTACTCCCAGGAAAAGGTCGCTGAAGTTCACTTTACACCCCCATTGAACTTTGTTCAAAACCCTGATAGGTCATACATTCTAAACTCACTTACATGTTTGTTTTCCTAGGCAAACTGAGTGCTTCGATGTAAGGAAAACAACTTAGGCTTTTCTGTCAGTTCCAGAAGATCATGTATTCTATGTTACTTGTTAGTATCTATATTCCCTGTGCTTAGCACAGTGCCTAGAACATAGAAGTTATGTAAAAATATTTAAGAATTAATAAATAAGTGAATTTACGTTTTCAGTGCCAAACATATATTTGTTCCCAATAAATTTTTATAGACTGTGTGAGTGACAGAGGAAAGGGGATGAAGACAGACAGATGGCTGAATTAAATCATAGTATGTACTTGGGGAGAAAGTTCAAAATGTCCCAGAGACTAGAGGGGGAAAAAAACCAACTGGGCACAAAATAGCATATATCTCAGGAGTTAGTTTAAAGATGTTTTTCTAGTCACTGTTTCAAGTAAGGTGATTTTATTGCTATAGAATCTGGACTTTTACATATTGCATTAAAACCATTTACTTGTCTGTTACCTATATGGAAATAAAAGGTTTGTCTTCCTTGCCTACCTCAGCACATATTAAATAGCTCCAAAATGGCATTCCACAGGACTCCATAAATAAGATGTTTTTTGTTTTTTAAAAAAAAGAACTCCTTATTAACAACTAGTAGGCACTTATATTTTCTGGTTTTGCTTTATTTGGGGCATTACATAAGTCTTATTAAGGAAAGGATCATATATTCCTAATTCTGTGCTCGACAAATGTATGCTAAATAAAAACTACAGAGAAAAGTGAAAGTCACAGGTTGTTTTAACTTGTGAAAAAACTGCTTAGAGCTTATATTTTGAAGGTGAGTCTGAGATTTTAGGAAACAATGCATGTATTATCCCATTAAGATATACAGACTATAGAACAAGGCTAATCAGGAGAGTCCAAGAGGGATCGTAACTGAGATTTCCACTGTCCTCTGATAGATCCAAAAAGTTAAGTCCAATATAAGTACCAGAGACAAGGAAGGCTAAGCAATACGTTTCCAGTCACAAGGAGGTCAAGAATTAGTGAGTTAATTAGTGAACACTGTAAAATTAGGGTCACAAACCAAGGTATTGTTTCTGCCTTTGTTCCTTCCACCTGCTGAGTGCAAGTAGCTTGGGTCAATTGGAATTCATTCACCCGTTCAACAATCCATGCCTTTGTTGAATAAGTGTTTGCTGAATCACTACTGAAACCTAGAGCCTGTACTACCTGCTAGAGACCCAACAATTGATGATGTAGAGATATAGCTCCCTTCAGGAGCTTAAAGGTTAGAAGAGAAAACAATCGATTAAATGATCAGTGATAGAAAAACATGATAAATGCTAAGACAGGGACATTACATGGATTAAGGAGCAGGAGCATGTCACTTATTCTAGAGAGGTTCAGAAAGGGATCCCTAGAGCAGGGGTTCTTTACCAGGGGTCCATGAGCTTGAATTGAAATAAAAAAAAATATTATTCTTGTGGGACGTGTTGGTGTTGGTGTGATATATTTAATAAATAATACACAGCATAGTGTGGACTTAGTAAGGGGTCTGTGGTTTTCACTTGATTGGCAAAGGGGTCCGTGGAATAAAAAAGGTTAAGAACCCCTGCCTTAAAGGAAATGATGTCTGAGCTGAGATCTGGGAGATAAGTAGGAATTTGCCAACCTAAGAGAAGGGGAGAGAGTGTTCCAAATAAAGGGAACAGCAATTGGTGGTATCAGGAGTATGGTCATCAGCCTGAAGATGGGGTTTTTCTCTTATGTAGTATAGCTAAAGAGGGCTTGAGGTCACCTAAAGATTCTCACCAGTGGAAATATGGGTACAATAGGTAGAAGGCTATTTTGTCTTCCTATTCTGTATGATTATCAGGAGGTCAGAAAAGTTCATTGTAAGCACAAATACTGACAGCAGCATTCTATCAAGGAAGACAAGTGGAAACCCGTGAAGTGATTGAATACCCCTTGCCAGTGAGAAGTCAAGAACATTTTTGGCCGTTTTATGCATTCTTCTATGAAGAGAGGGATTATGGATAAAATAGAGTCAAGGTACATAAAAATTCAAGATCGGGTAGATATGTGGCACTTATTTCAGATGTTCAATATAATTGAGATCATTTATTCTTCTATGTGTCTGAACTAATGGACATTCTAGAAAGAGCACTAATGGAGACAGGCACAAACGTATTGGCCACCAACGATTCCTTGGAGCCTTGGGTTTGTTTGCTCCAAACACATGGCTCATAAAAAGCCTTGTTTTAGGACATCTTCCAATCTTATTGACCATATATGACAACATCAGAACTCTTTGAAACTACACATTCTTATTCTCAGAGGCTCAAGGCAACTCATAGCCTTCTTATCTCTGATAAAAATAATCCAGCAACCCAAGACTGCTGCCTGCCTCAGGGTTTTTGCATTATCTCTGAAGACCTTTCTTGTGGACAAAAGAATTATGGTCTCACATCAGGAATTATTTTCCAAATTTGATTCAGAGGAAGCCTATGCAACTGCCCTAGGCTCTATGGTCTGCTCTTATTGACACTGAATTCTAGTCAATCTTTTCTCTAGGATAGACTTTAAGTCCCTGCAAGAGTCAAACTCTATCCTCATGGTATTTATTGCCCAATTTGTACTTCAGTATTTCCAGACTGAACATTAACAGCATGTGGATTTAAGAGATTCTCACTCATAGATATTTATTTGAAGATAGAGCACTGTACAAAAGTGTGACTGAGACTGCAATGTGCACTTGATCTTGTGATTTAATTTTTTTCACATTAACATACTTTAATGAAACATAACTATTTTCTAAACAAACACAATATCGGTGAGAAAAGAGGCATTGCTTTACCTCTTTGCAAGTCTCTTTTACACCAGGCTTAAGAGAAGACAGCTGGATTCTCCTATCTGCTACTGCATTTAATCTGCTGTGATTAGTTGTGTTGGCTGAAGTATATGAAGAAAATCTGCCCTCACAGAGATAAGTACTTGAGAATGGGAGGATCTTATGTCCCACCTCCAACTCCAGAGTTCTCAGACCACACTTGAAAACTGCTGGTCGAACACACAATAGGCATGCGCTGTGAATCCCTTGAAATCGGAGATGAATGAAACTAACCTTGACGGGGAAAAGGGCGAGTCAAAGAGACTTGATTGTAAAGTTTGGTTAATTGTAAAGTTTAGTTAAAAAGAGTTTCTTCTTTAGCATGCTGTTTATTCATCATCTGGTAGGAACATGATGCCTCCCTTTTTGCCTCCTATATCTAACCACTTGATGGTTTCTCTACATCTGAATGGACAAAGATGCCCAACATTCTACTTTAGGGCACAGTTTCTGCAACTCCCTTTCTCAGAGCAGCGCAAGCTCCATCTTCAGGTATTTAGATTTAAATATACTTGATCTCATTTAAAAATACATATGAGACATTTGTCCATCCATTTGGTGTAGTTTTTGCTATTCGTGGAGTAGGGAAGCCCTGTTCTTGTCATCTACCCCCTGTTGCCACACCAAACAAGAAGTTAGCATGGTAGAGAATCATGATGAACTTTAGCATTCAGTTAGTGTTGGGTGAATCAAAAGACTGAAGGTTGGGTTTTGAAGATGCATCTCTTTCCCCAGACATGCTTCCTTGCCTAAGTGAAGCTCAAATTTCCTCTTGGAGCTTCATTGTCATTTCTGAACGAGCGTGAATAAGATGGCATCATATCCTGCGCCAGTATGGAGACTTCAGACTCTTTCATATGGTTCTTTTCCTTGCCACTCTGAAGTGCTATGACCTTTTTCCCTTCATCTCCTGCAGTTTCATCTCCAGCAACTTCAGATTGACTGCTGTAAAGTGAGGATAACAGTGACTCCCCATGGATTTTGGGAACCAGGCATTTAATTAGTATTTTGAAAATAGGTGAACAAGTTTTTGGAAAAAACACATGTGGAAAATATTACTAATAATAAAAGTGATAATAGCATAATAAAACAGATTTTTAAATTAGTTCAAACCCACTTTGTTCAAATATATTTTCACCCCTGATTTTGGGGTATTTGATGATAAAATATCTCTTTATGTCCAAAGAGAAAATATTAGTACAATTCCACTTATCTGGGGAGAACAAAGGACAATAATCAGAACTACTGCCTATCAGAGAAACTAAATGCTTCAGGGTGTGGTGCTCCTAAATATTTCTGAAGAAGATTTTAGGTAAATAGGTAAAAGGATGTTAGTCTGGGATAAAAAGCCTTTTTTTTTTTTCTGGCTTTTAACTTGTTCATTTGTTAAAGATCCATTTAGTGTTTCCAATTATCTGCTTCATTTAGAATCCTGGAACCCATCTTTTCTAAGTGTCTCCTGTTTATTGAAAACTTGGACGATTACAATAATGATATTCTCATCTTTGGATTTTCCACCCACTCCTAATGGACTGAAGTTAGAACCCATTTAGATTTTCAACCATATAAAATTCCCCTAACATTTTTATTTGCCTCCCATAATAATATCCAACTACTCCCACTTCAAAGTAGAAGGCATTGGCAGACTTTGGGTACATAATTCAATTTTATAATTCTGGCTAAAAAAAAAACACCAGGAAATATCTGTTCAACCACACAATTCACATAGCATAAACCATAGGTAAAAGACAGATTCAGTTAGGAATAGTATTCCAAATTTGCCAGGAAATCATATAAGTACGGGATTCACCTATTTAATCAACCTACAATTATTTGCTAAGTACCTGTTGCAGGCAAAGAACAATATTGAAATTGTAAAAATCACAATAAATCAGAAGACTTTGTCCAGGAGAGATCTATAATACAGTTGGGTAAAAAAATACAAATTACTAAAAAGCTAACAAAACAAAAACCAGAAGTTACAGTCTCTATTGCTTATTTCAAATAGAAGACTGGAAAAGGTGACATGCTCCTTCTGTTTCTTAACTTTGGGATTGAGGAACAAACTCGTGGACTAAAAATGTATATTTCTGAGCTATTAACTCTCTTGGAATCATATTTCCTTGGGCATCCTTCTTCTCTAACTGTTCAAAATTTAGATTCAACTACCACCTATATGCAAATGATTAATGGATAATAGCTTCATCCCAGACTTCAGTCTTAAGACTCAATTTATTATCTACTTGCAGAGTTTCAGGACACAGAGGGGCACTGGTGAATGAAGGATCAGATACATAAATGAATTAGCTGCCACTTCCTTTTTAATTTTGACAACAACAAAGAACTGACTGGTGGATACAGAGGTGATGACAGTATTTTGAAAAAGTACCATAAAATGAAGGAAATAAACAAAAGGAGGAGACAGACTTATGCTCTACATTTGGGAAAAGCATATATTCAAAATATTCAGAGGAATAGTGTCCCACAGACAGATCCCATGAGTGAAAGGAGTCTCTTGAATCATTCAGCACTATTTACTGAGTGACTTTTATGTGCTACTGTGCTAGGCACTGAGACAGTGTCAGATAAAGTAGGAAAGGTCTTAAAAATGAATTTCTGAAAATAAAACAGATCAAGAGAAAAGTGCTCTCCCAGATGCCTTCCATCTCCACGATTATGTGATTGTCCAGTCCTTCCTGAGGACGAGTTAGGTCCTCACCAAGCGGTAAAAACATTGTAGACCTGCAAAAACTGGAAATGTCATAACCCATCCTCCTTCAGCTACAGAGTTTCTGGTTGGGGTGATGAAAAAATTCCAGTAATGAAGGTGGTGGTGGTGGCACAACATGGTGACTGTAATTAATAGCACTGAATTGCACACTTTTGAAAGTGGTAAAATGGGAAAGTTTTAGGTATATATATATGTTACAATAAAAAATGAAGAAAAAAATCTATGCTCTACACTAGAACCATGTTTCAAACAGAACATTGGTGTTAAACAAAGGCAATAGACTCAATTTCAGTTGTGATAAAAGCTCTCTTACTGAGAGAGGATTCACAATCATTTATTTCTTATCCACCCGGAGCTTCTCTAGGACAATTATGTTTATGCCACAATTTTAAATTTTATTTTTCTGAGTAAAAATAAACATTTAATGGGTAAAATTTAGAATGTGTAAAAAATTGTAAAGCCTACAGATGAAACATTGAAACGTAGCCTGTGATTTTATTACCTCGGTACAAACATTTTTGTATATTTTCTTCATTAAAAACATCGGTAGCTTATGTTGCATATATATCCTTTTTTACTTAGGTTTAAAACAACATAAATTTGTTGTCTCACAGTTCTGGAGGCTAGAAGTCTGAAATCTGAGCGGGAGAATCCTGCTGGACTCTTTTAGCTTTTCCAGTGCTTTCTCTGGCAATCCTTGGGCTTCAATCCTCAGTTGTCACATGGTGTCCTCTGTCTCCATCTATACCCAATTTCCCCTCCTTATAAGGACACCAGCCTCATCTTAACTAATAACATCTTCAAAGACCCGATTTTCCGATGGGATCACGTTCACAGGCCTCGGGATAAGGAATTGAACATACTTTTCTGTGGGTACACAATTAAATCCACCACCTCTTCCTTCCTCGTCCAGCTTCTGGTGGCTCCTCGCAGTTCTCGGCATTGGTTGGCTTGGAGCTGAAGCATGTCAATCTCTGCCTCCATCAGCACATGGCATTGTCCCACATGTCTGTTTGTGACTGTGTCCAAATTGTTCTCTTCTTATAATACTGCCTGTATTTTTAAAAAACAGTATTGTTTTATATACTGTTTTTTAAAAACCTTCTAGAGATATACCAAAATATTATAAATATTTGCCCATACTATTAAAATTATTTGCAAAATAATTTCTAATAACTGAAAATTATTCTGTCAAATAGGTGTGATATGATTTATTGACTCAATACCCTACTATTTATTAAACATTTAGGTTGTCACAACATTTTCACAATTGAGAATACTGATTAGATGAACCTATTTGTATCTAAATCTTTGGGCACATCCCTGATGATTTCTTTATAATTAATTCT
>PVKH010012822.1:0-17098 GCA_004027955.1 Chaetophractus vellerosus
AAAATAAAAGTTCTGAGGACAGAGAGTTGGACTAGAAGCAGCAGTAATTTATTTCATACCCAGGCTAATGGAACCGGCAAGTGTGTGGGGTCAGTGCAAGAACAAAGATTATATAGTTCACCTGATGCAATGTCCCATTTCCCTCCCTCCCCAACCTTACCCATCTCCCATTGGCTGGGAGTTGTGGGCTGACAATCTTAGACGTGAAAACGAACCCAGTCCTAAGACAAAAAGTGTAAGAGTAAGTTCTCAGTGTCCAATTTCATCCCCTTTGCTGACATGGGTTTTTGGGGAAGTGACTTGAACAAGAATGTGGGAGGATTAGATAAGTGGGAACAGTGAAAAGTTCTGAAAAGAGGCCACCTAGAATTTGGGAGGGTTAGATAAGTGGGAACAGGGAATTCAGTTTGAGAAGAGGCCACCCTTTGTTCTATTTCTCTCAAAATGGACAACTTAGATCTATGTGGAAAGATCAGCAGGATACACTATTAAAGAAAAAACAATGTGCAGAACAAAAATGTGATCGTAGGAAAACATGCCTGTAAATGTGTGAACTGTCTGCAAGGAGACCCAAGAAGTGGAACTGATAAGATTGTTAATTCTGAGGGGAAGAAGCTGGGGAAGGGAAGAATGGAGGTGGGCAGCTGTGCGAAATATTTTTTCATTTTTACTTTTTTGAACTGTTTAAATTTTGTATACCATTTGCATGCACTATGGTTATACCAAAAACTCTTCTTAAAGAAAAGCCAAGTAAGAGAAGTGCCCCAAGAGGCAGGGTTTTGTCTCACTTAATGCATTAATACTTCACTATTTTTCATATGAACTAAAAAAATTCAGGCTCTCAAGAGAGTGCTCAGATGGTAAGGAGAAAATTGGAGCTCCAAGAGGCAGGGCATCTGTAGGATGCATGGAGGGGAAGGAGTCAACCTGGATTCCTGCACCCTGGAGCATACGCTTTGTGTGATCTCCTTCCCTTGAGTGCAGTGAGAATCCCTGCATATGATTAGGTTACAAATCATTTATCTTTGAATTAATCAAAGGGAGATTTGGGTGGGGGGGTGGATAAGAACCTAATTTGGTGAGCCCTTAAAAGTGACTGAGGTCAAGTCTCTAAACATTCTAAAGTCTCCTCCAGTTCCTCAGTGGGTCTCAAAAAAGCAGGGACAGCTTTTCTTCACAGAAGAATTCCAATCAATAGGTATAGAAAGAATTAAGGAAATAGAAACTCACCAGTGAGTTTCAGGTAAGATCCACCAATGTACGCAAAAATTTGAAGGCAAAGTTGGAGGGGAAACAGGGAATTTATATAGGGTTAAAGTAGCTCTCACCAAATATTTATTGATTATCAAAAGAAAAATAATAAGTTTACAGCAGATGCAACCTAACCAAGTGATCAAGTTTAGCATCACCATATTGATGTCATGTACCTCCTGATATGATACATTGTAAAGGGCACATAGCTTCAGTGGTATTCTTGCCAAAAATGCACAACTTCAATCTAATCATGGGAAAATATCAAAGAAACCCAAATTGAGGGACAGTCTACAAAATAATGAGCAGACTCTTCAAAAGTGTCAAGGTCATGAAAGATAAGGAAAGACAGAGGATTGTCACAGATTGATGGAGACAATGGAGACATGACAAAATCTATGTGGAATCCTGGATTGGATCCTGGAATTGAAAAAGTATATTAGAAAAACATCCAAATAAAGTCTATAGTTTAGTTAATAGTATTGTCCTGAAGTTAATATCTTGTTGCAGAAATCCGATCCCAAAAAACCCAAACAGCACTCTGGGGAGCGGAGGAACACAATTTTATTACGCACGGGCCCAGAGAAGTCAGTCTTAAAAATTCTGGGCCCCGGGCCTTGATTTTCATGAGTTTATATGGGGATTTTATATGGGTACATTCTTAAGCAAGCAGGCAGTCAGGATTTACAAAAGCGAGCAGGCTGCATAATAGGCAGGTGGAGTCTCCCACCTGGTCCGGAGTATGCAGGGATCTGCTAACCAGAATGCAGGCTTCAGTTATGCATATTGAGACACAGGTGGGCATTCCTTATCAATCTTAGTTTCAACAAATATATCATGGTAAAGTAAGATGTTAACTTTAGGGGAAACTTGGTGGAAGATAAATCGGAGCTCTGTAATATTCTTGCAACATTACTGTAAGTAAAAAATTATTTTAAAATAAAAAAATAACTAAACAAACATGACAGAGCCCTGGATGACAGCTAGCAAGAAAATGAGGACCTCAGTCCTAGCAATAGCAAGGAACAGAATTCTGCCAACAACCTAACGAGCCTGGAAGTCCATCCTGAGCATCAGATGAGAACTGCAGTGAGACTGATACACTGACTGCCACCTTGTGAGACCCTGAGCAAGAATCCAGTTATAATGTGCCCACACTTCTGACCTACAAAATTCTTGAGACAGCAAATGGGTGCCGCTCTAAGCTGTTAAAATGGTAATTTGTTACATAATAGAAAAACTAAAATAGTTACTTTTGTAAGAAGATCACAGTATATTCTGAAGTTTTCCAATGGATCCTGGCCCTAAAGCTTGCAGTCACCCATTTTGAGAGCCAGAGGTTGTGCAAACAGGAAAAATAAGGGCCAATTCTAGGAGGTGCATTATTTCTACCTGTCCTATATGCCCCCAAACCATGTAACCTAATCTTTCCTTTGCTGAATCTAAACTTGCTCCCAACAAGCTCCTTGTCAGTGTTAACAGAAAGAAAACAAACAAAAATTAGTCACACTTGTTTTGTTAGTGCTTCTCCATTAATATTTAAAATCCATTGAATTACTAGCATCCTAATAAAAATATTTATTACTATTTATGAAGGATTAGAATACATAAATTATTTAACTTCTAGCACAATGACATCATTTTCTCACAAAACAAAAAAGAAAATACTGCCTTGAAGAAATGCTATACTTGAAATAAGTTCTGTCTTCTATCTTTGGTTCTTGCTTTAAGTTTACATCATTGTTCTGTCAAATAAGGACATAATTCTGAGAAGTTTCTGGAATGGCATTCTGACCATTATCTCCACACACACAAAAATTACTATTCCTTGCTATTTGTGGGCATCAAATTTATTACATAATTGATTGTATAATTACAGAGTTAAGGTGGTCTTGAGTTCATATTGTTCCAACACTGAAAGAACTTCAGCAGGAATATGATCTCCTCACAAAGTATTTTCTACTTTTTTATCTTATTAGGAACTTAAAATTTTTTTTTTATTCCTCCCCCCTCATTGTTTGCGCTTGCTGTTTTTTTTTCTTTTAATCTATTCCCTCCCTCATTATTTGCACTTGCTGTCTGCCCTCTGTGTCCATTCGCTGTGTGCTTTCTGTGTCTGCTCGTCTTCTCTTTAGTAGGCACCGAGAACCGAACCTGGGACTTCTCATGTGGGAGAGACGTGCTCAATCAGAGAGGTGCTTAATTGCTTGAGCTACTTCCACTCGCTGTTTTGTTGTCTCCCTCCTTGTGTTTCCTCTTTGTGTCTCTTGTTGCGTCATCTTGTTGGGTCAGCTCACCATGCCAGCCCATCATGCTAGCTCACTGTCTTGCTTGTCTTCTCCAGGAGGCACCAGGAGCTGAACCCAGGACCTCCCATGTGGTAGGCAGGAACTCAATTACTTGAGCCACATCCACTTCCCAATAGGAACTTTTGATGAGGTTACTTCAGTTAAGGTCTGGCCCACCTCAATCAGGATGGGTCTTAATCCTATTACTGGAGTACTTTATAAGCAAAATGAAATTCAGGCACAAAAAGAGAAAGCCATAGGGAAAAACCAGAAGCTAAGAGTCAGTAGAACCCAGAAGAAAAAAGAGAAGCCAGGAGAGACCGCCATGTGCATTACCTTGTGACAGAAAAGCCAAGGACCAAAGATCGTTGGCAGCCAGCCTTAGAATGCCACCATCTGGGAGAAAGCGCTGCCTTGATGACACCTTGATTTTGGACTTCTCCTTGCCTCAAAACTATGAGACAATAAATTCCCATTGTGTAAGCCAATCTATTGCATGGTATTTGTTTTGGCAGCTGGGAAAACAATGTCTATGCATTATTTAATACCCTTAACCTTTGCTATTTCCTTAAAATTGTCATTTACCCACTCCCTCATTCCCTACCTACTTGTCTTTTAGGCAGGGCCAGCTTCATGGGTGTGGACCTGTGCAGGCTCACAGAGTGCTACACTTAGTGGGCCTATGCTTGGGTCTGCTGTCACCTTCTTGAAATTCTTAATTTTTTTTAACACGGGGCCTCACATTTTTATTTTCCAGTGGGTCTGCAAATTATGCAGCAAATCCCATGCATGCATCTTAAATGATGTTTTAGAACATTATATTGTCTTTATATTCCTCTTACAACCCTTGGCATTCTATCCTTATCTCATTTGCAGACCCCTCTTTTCCTGCATCAATACTAGTGTTACCCACTTTCCTCTTTGTGACATTCTTTTCATCTTGTATGTTCACCCTGGGTAACCTCTAACCACAGTCAGAGTTTTTTTGCCTGTCTCTAAGTCATTGACCCCTAGATGTGCATCTTCTACCCAGACCTGTCAATCTATTTCCTAAATATTTCTTTCTACTTTTTATTTCCACTGTTACTCTCATTAATGAAGGCCAGAAAGCACTTCTCTCTAGAATATTGTAGTAGTATTCTAACTCATTTTCTTAATCCCCGTCTAGTTTTCTAATCCATCCATCATCATGATTCCTCCCTAGTATAAACTTTGCTCCATACTCCAACCTTCCCCCTACAATCAGTGCTCTTTCTAAAACAGCTATCTGATTTTATTATTATATTCCTTACATTTTTCTATGATTACTTGGTGCCTTCAATATAAAAAAGCACAAAGCTCTCACATTATGAATGAACTCCTGCCTCTTTTTTCCAGCTAAGTTCTAGCTACACCTCCATAACTCAACTATCACTGTGATTAACTTAAAGGTATTGCTATGTGCATGGTCTTTGATTCCTTAACACCCTTGTAGAACTTAGTACAAAATTGATGTTCTAAAAATGTCATTTGATTGGATGCTATCAGCTTGTTTTGGCTTTTTATACTGAAGATTATTAGAAAATAAAAATGAATATCACAGTGTGGCCAATTTTTCTGAGTGTGTCATAATATACTTTCTTCATAGGTGTGCATCTCAAGCACTTATGATACATGATGCTTCTGCTATTAGATTTCCATTTTAAAGGCTTCTTATCCTTGAAATCTTTCTAAACTTCATCATTGTGAATATAAATGAGACATTTTATCTATGTGTTTTGATGGCTATGAGGATTCTACCAAGAGTCCCTATTTGAGACAGACTCAACTATTATTATCCATACTATAGGGAAAATGTATGTATCTTTATTAGTTCCCTCCTGCTGAGGATTGAATCACATCCCACACAAAACACATGTTCAAATTTAACCCACATTCCTGTGGGTATGAACCCATTTGTAAACAGGATCTTTTGAAGATGTTGTTATTTGTTAAGGTGTGGCCAAATTGAATGGGGGCAGGGTCATAGTCTAAATGAGTGGAGGCTTATGAAGAGAGGAAATTTGAGTGCAGCACAGCAGAGAAGCCACAGGAAGAAGCCAGAAGTTGGAAGAGGTCAGAAGGAAAAGAGAGATCTCCATGTGATGCACGACTGCCATCCATCACAGCACTACTTACTCTGAGAGAAAGCATGGCCTTATCGACATCTTGATTTTGGACGTCTAGCTTTCAAATTATGAGATATTAACTTCCTGTTGTCTAAGCCAACCCATTCTATGGTATTTGTCATAGCAGCTCTGGCAAACTAAGACACCTCTTGTTCAATCAGCACTCTTTCTCCTCTCTCCATTCCCAATTATCCAATGCCCTCTTTTTGGCTCTACAACATTGAGCCCTTCCCTCAAAACCCTGAATGTGTAACGTTTACTCATGTACTCCCAAGTAGAATTTTGCAAAACAATAGTCTCACATATTTTAAGTTGATAATAGTTTTTATCATGACTTTAAATAATTGCACAAAATCTAAGTTCTGATGTTTAGCAAACAAAATTCTTACATTATTATCCAATGAAAATCATATAACCTAGTGATTTGACATCCCTATCATCCATTTAAACACACATGTAAGTTCTTCTTTCACAATTAAAACTCTTATATTATTCCTTTATTGACCTAAACTTCTATTTCCATTCCATTTCTTCCACAGGATTTTCTCCTAATGTAAAATAGTTTTATGCTTGAAAATTTTATATTTCTCTATAAGAAAAATATGTATATATTGAAATCAAACATTTTAATTTCCTCTGAGCATAGACTCTTAAATATTGAACTTTTTAATGATTGACTCATACACTACAAATATTACTAGTTCACAATTGATTAAAAAGACAAAAATAAATGCTATCTTTTGATGAATAGCCATTAACAAGAATAAAATTATATTGAAAATGCATTTCTCAAAGAGATGTTAGGGGGTTTAAAAAATTAGTTCATGAATGAATATAACTTCTAGCTGGAATAAAACAACATTCCACAAAAATTCTATTTAAAATTATACATAGAGTGGAGAGAAACCATGTTGAAATAAATAAATAGATAAGAGATAGAAGGAGTTGTGTTATAGTAATGCCGCTTATTTAAGTGGACTTCTTCTAAGGTGATATTCTAAGAATTACATAGTGATCTATAATAAAAAATTTTTTTTGGTGATCTAACTACTGACCAATTGATTACATTCTCCTTTTATTCTGTTGTGAAGCCAAAAGTTGGAAGCCATCCAACTCGCCAAAAGGATTTGTTACCCAGTTATTAGAGTCATTCGTTTTCTCAGTTTCTGGAAACTATACCAAAAAAATTTGCCAAGGCTTGTCAAATTACTGTTGATGAAACCTGTTACTCTTCTACCTAGAGCAGGGGTTCTTAACTTTTTTGTTCCACGGACCCCTTTGCCCGTCAGGTGAAAACCATGGACCCCTTCTCAGAATGTAGCAGGCAGATAGTTTTATGACACTTAACATTGGCATATCTTTAAATTAAATTTTAGGATTATTCAAAATTACATATTACAATTTTTCCATAATTTCAATAACTGATAACCTAACATGGTTCAACATCTGTTCAGTCATTTTTGGCAAACATTTAGATATTTAAGTTTTCCCACGATGTCATAAAACCATCTCCGCCATCCTTACCAACCTTTTTGCAGGCAGTTATTCAATGCACTCAGAACACTATACATCAAAATAAAAATCATACTAAGTCCACACTCTACTGTGTATTATTTAATAAGTATATCACACCCATACCAACACATCCCCACAAGAATAACGTTATTTTAAAATTTTCAATTCAAGCTCACAGACCCTCTGAAATCTTTCCACAGACCCCTGATTAAGAGCCCCTGGCCTTAACACAGAAAGTTCAGAAAGGATTGAGAAAATTAAAGTAGTTACTTCAGTAACTTTTCCAGTAAAATTAATTTTCATAAACATTTACAAATATTTTCATGTACTTTTAACATTTCTTTTGTCAAAATTTGGAGTTGCAGATTTGGATTATTCAATTTAAGGAAAATGTCTACCATGTAACCCAACTAGACAATCCTCACTGTCAAGCCCATCACCCTAATCAAGACTTCTATTAGAAAAATTCTAATTTCATTTTTCAATTCAAGTAAATCTGGTAATAAATGTGTGCCTGTGACAGCGAGTTCACTTGGCGCTCTAATTCTCAGAATACTGAATGGTGCCTTTCCACGAGGTTGTCTTTTGGCAATATAAAGCTTCTGCCATGTTCATTGTTTCTTATTGACATTTTCTTTGCTTGGCTCTCAGGAGACTCTCCATTCTGACAGTGCAAATATAAAGTTTTCTTGCACTTTCATTAGAAAAGGAAATTTTCTGTAGTAATACAACTCCCAGAATGCTTTTCACTGAAGCAATTCCTAAAGGGGCGTGTTTTGTGGTGCAAAACTGCTGAAAGCCGAGAGTTACACAAGCATATTCCGAGACAGCAACGAACTTTGTTTTTATTCAATTCCTACTTCCTGAAACTGAGGCTGTTTATGAGAAACAGTATATTACAGGAAGGTTGTGCCAGAATTAACTTTTTTTTTTCAGTGTTAGATTAACTGGTCTTAACGTGTTTTTCCTCTTCTTCGAGATAAATGTGAGTATCAGCCTTTAAATGACAAATTTTAGTGAATTGTGGCTACGAAAGATGGCATAATGTATGAGAACTTTTTTTTTTTTATTGTGAATTACTGTGACATTGTTGACCCTGTTTCCATTTCCTGGTCGTCTCTACATTTAAATAACTTTAGCGCTCTAAGAACATTTGCACTCCTAAAAACTCCACAGAAAGGGCACTGGGAAGGGGAGGGCTACGGTAGGAAAGCTGGGTTAACGTAAGAGGAGAAAATGAACACTTAGAAATAAGCTTTCAGTAACAAAGTCTTTATGTCACGGAGCTTGCTAGACCTGCTAGTGAACATCTGGCATTATTTGTCACTGAATCGAGATATTTGATTAAAGCATTAATGGAGTTAGGATTACCTATTTGAAAAATTAACCCTGGGACTTTTGCCTGGAGTACCTAGGTGGTGGTAATAGAAACTACAACTTTTATGATGGCCCAACAGTTTTGCAAGGATACTGAAAGATAAGACTGAAGAACACAGCGAAGGGCTGACTGGAATTCTGGGTGTGGAGAAGCAGTATGAAGAGTGAAAGCTAAAAGAATTTAAATTTCTTTGTGTTTCTATTCAAAAGAGTCCTTTCATTAAGAAATTTTAATATTTGAAATTAGGCTTCTAGATTACTTTGGAAAGACACTATTTAAAAACTTTTGGTTGGCTGATACCTAATTGGAAAAGACATTTTAAATTCTTGACATAAAATCGCTGTTGCTGTAGCATTATCTCCATGCCCTTCCATTTCTCCTCATTCCTCCTTCCCCTGGAATATGATTGTATTACTAATTGTACCACAGGATTGTGTGCCCCAAGTCTGGATGATGTGTCAGTAAATTACAAGTTTGTATGGTGTGTGTGACCTTGAGTAGGAGTGAGTATAGGTTAATTTACCAGTGGGAAGACACTCCAGTGCCAAATCAAGTCTTTATGTCTACTGACCAAAATAATTGTCATTTGTTTTCCCACCCTTTTTTCCAAATCCTGTCCATCTGCAACCTCAAGAAAAGCAATTCTTCAAATTATCCGAAAAAATAACTTCCTCTCTTCAGAAATCTTTTGAGTCTGACATGAATCTTCCAAATTCTTCCCCCAAAAGACAACAGATTTTTATAATATTTTCTACCTGCATGAATATGAAGCCAATATCTAATTTTAAAATTTTAAATGGATTTAAAATTTTTAAGAAGAGCTATATGTAAATAATGGTGGAGATTATAAAATTTTGTACAAAATAATACTGTGTGATGAGCATGCCTACTGTGTTAAGTTGTAACAATACCTCCTAAATTTGAAAATAAGAGCTATGTGATCTAGGTGTGAGTGTAGAACCTGGAATTTTCCTTAAGAATAAATATGTACATTTCAAGATGCTTCTTGAATTCCATGGCTACTCCTGTTTCAAAAGAATATAACTGAGCCCTTTACCCTGAATAAAGCATATGCACTGTATTTAGTGTCCTTTAATCTGTTTCAGAGAATGACAGCTTTCAGCCATAAAACGTTCATTGTAAATGCTTTTTTTTCCCTCAAATTTTAAGTGTCTGAGGGTTGAAGAATACAAGAATGTGCATTCAAACTTTTGGTATAAACTCATTCCATATTTTCGTTATTGTATATGCTGCCTCTCTATGGGGCAGTCTTTGCTACTTGTTATTGACAGTGAACATCTATTTGCAGGATGCTGTGAATTACTTTTTTAAAGGGTTTTGTGGATTAGAGATTTAAAAGTAAGAGTTATCATTCTTCCACATCTGAAGGACAGAAAGAAATGATCATTGCTTAAATATCAGTTACACATTAATACAATTTTCCCAAAGTATGGTGTGTACATATCACTGATTTTAAGCAGCACAAAAATTGTGTACCGATTTTAATGTAAATTAAGTATGTGATTAGCCTATAAAACCTATGATTTCCTGGGTAACATTGCTTAGGAAGATGATAAGTGAAACTAAATGAGGCCAAATTTACTGTTGATTTTAAGGAAAAGATTAAATTAGTATAATAGGCAATGTGCAGATATGGTAAAAATTGTGAAGGCAGCATTAAATGCTGAAAGCTTAGGATGTGCTGCACTAAAATATTTGAGAATTGGATATTTTCTGAACCAGTGCAGTAGCTTTGAACTTTATTGGTCCTTTTACAGTGCTCCGTTGGTAAAACCATCTATTGAATTTCCTAATTATAGATGTTAAGATATTTGATAGATAAATACATAATCAAATTTTTACCAGACCTGTAGTACTTCACATTTCTTCACGAACTGTCACAAAGTTGAAGGCATGTAAAACATTTTTGAAATATGAATCACAGAAAGGGTGAAGTGTTACACAGTGAGTGTTACAGCTCCATTCTTCCTGTTTCCTAAGCACAGATATCTCTGAGCTGTTGGGCTTAATGGGCTTAAATGTCATCCAGGGCTGGGGCCATGATATTGTACCAAGACCCATAAAAATGGCCAGGCTCAGGAATTTCATTTCTGAGAATCCTAGGGAGGAAGTAATTCTAAATATGGAGAATTTCACAAAGATGTTCCATCATAAAGGTATTTATAGTAACAAAGAATTACAAGCATTCTAACAAAGGGAAAAGGTTCAACAAATTACAGTATACCCATAAGACATGATAAGATGAAGAATAGTACCAACATGGAAAATGCTAAGTGAAAAACAGATTCAGGATCAATGAAGGAGTATGTTTAAAAGTATTTAAAATAAACAGACATAAAAAGGTATAGAGATAAATTCACAAATATTCCAAAGCTGGTTGTTGTCTTATAGTGGTAGATTGTCTCTTTCTCTTCCTTTTCTCTACTTTCATATAATATGATTTTCTTATATTACTGTAAAATATTCTTATATTACTTTTATGAGAAGACTATTATAAAGCATTAAATAAAACTATGTTTCTATACAGTTAATAAAACTCTGTAGTGTTTGGAAGATAAATATTTATCTTCTCTTTATTTGACATAAAAATAATCGGCTATTTGAAGAGATGATAAAAAATTAATCCAAATGCTTATAAAGTGGAATTTTCTAGTTATTTTGTACCCCCCCCCCCGACTCTTATAGGAATAGTATGACTACCTTCTCTCTCTCCCTCTCTCTTCTTTTGCTTTTCTTATTATTAAAAATATTTCTAAAAGATACAAGCCCATTCCGTAAGTAAACATTTCTCTGTTTAAAACAATTTAAAAAATAAATAATAGAAGTAAGATGTACTCATCAAAAAAAGCTATAAAAGGTTAGCAGAATTCTCTCTCAACACCCCACTCTTGTCACTTCATCCTCCTCTCCCAAGAGTGGACTCTTCAAGATTATTTTAGGTTTACATTCATTACTACAGAAAAAAACCTGCATACATAAGACATATATCCAATATTTTAATCTTTACCAATCTTGAACATTACTTTTTGGAATAAATCCTTCCCATGAGCTTGCTTGTTTAGAATTTATGTCTTCTTGCTCAATGTAGAATACAAACAAACAAAAAAGCAAAAGCAGTAAACTCAGGTGCCTTGTTGGTTGGATTGCACATGGGAGACCCGGTGAGGGAATTCAGATGACTCACAGCCACTTATCCTTACCACCAGAAAAACACCTCCAGGCGAGGGCACTGTGTTTCAGTCTGATAGATGATATTAGTTATACAGGTAGCTCTGCCACTAACCAGCTGAGGAACTGGGTAAATCAGCTCCTCTGGGTCTCAGTTTCCATATCCGCAAAGTGAGATGTTCATTCTTAAACAGCCTGTCAAGGTGCACTGAGGCATTCTGCATTCAAGGAAATCCTGTTACCAGTGTTTCGGAAACTGGGGGTGAGTCTCAGAGCTAGGAAGCAAACAGGTAGGTGCAGCAGAGTCATGGATACACAGAAGGAAATGTGTACCAATTGAAATACCATTAATTGGGTTTTCTTGTTTTAATTGCTTCAATATCAACTATAGCTTTTATTGCAGTTGCTTTATGCTTTCGTTCTGAAGAAAAGAAAAAAAGGAGGGAGGAAAGTATGGAAACCTTAACTGATGGGTACTAATAGCCTAACTAGTTTCTAATTTTTATAGATTCACATAACCTGGATTCATTCAATTATGTCTGCACATATTGTACTTATATTCCATTTTGTCATATATTTGCATATGCTCCTCTTATACCTCAGATTGCATTTTGCCTTTGGTTCTTCCAGGAAGCGCTGCTCAGAATCTTAACTGTAGTACATCTAAATACTGTTAGTCCATTCTCCATTAGTGCCTATTAAGCACCCAAAAAATCTACGAGATTGCCAATACAAACCATAATTTTCTTTCTTTGCTACAAAAAATTGACAACCTCCTCATGTTTCCTTTTATTTGGTCACCTCTTCACAATAACTTAATCTCTAATTAAAAATAAAGGATGGATGGTGCAGTTCATCATTTTTCAAGATAACTGTATTATTACCTAAAAAATTTCCTCCTTGAATCACATCCCAAATGAATGATGATAAACTGTAAGTAAACAGCAACTCTTCTGAAATATTCATGAATCAGGTTTGATGGACACTTCAAAAAGTTCCAGGTTACTTATATCAAAGAAACATTTGAAGTCCTTGAGCCTAGATTCCCTGCCACTGCAACCGCTCCCTTCTGAATGGACAAGAGACACCCGTGGGCAGGTGCCAGGAACCAGGTCTCCGCTTCTAAAGGCACAGGTTGCCAGGCAGCTATGGAGCAGTCAGAAACACTCTTACCTCATTAATTCTAAGCCATACAGACTCCAGCCTCCTTTCTCAGAAAAGATGAAGGTGCTCGTCCTTCTAAATCTTTTCGGGGCCTTCTTGGGTCAGACTCTTTGAATATACTTCCATTCATTAAAACAACTTCTCAACACCTTATCCCAAAATAAATGTTCTCATCAGAAAATTCATCAAGGACTTAGACCTGACTTGTAGATGCATTGGGTGGCGGTGGGGGTAGTATACTCCAATATACTTCTTCTCCACTCACCTAAATCACTTACTGCCAGATTCATATTCTGGGGCTTGTAATCACTTAGACATGCTCTAGCTCTCAAATTTTATTTTCTAGCACCCAATGCTCTGAAAAAATCCTTTTGTTATTAATCTCTCCTCTCTTTAGCCCACTCTCAAGACCTCCATTTGTTAGACTCTTTCTCCCAGTCAACTTTCCTGAGATCTATCACTTACTCTCTTACCTATTCCCACATCTCCCTCAGTTCTTAAGCACAACTATTAAGCACAATCATAACTGCTTAAGAAATGGTAGCTAATATAATGACTGCTGCCACCAACACTACTACTTTTCTACTACTATTGCTAATACCACTACATTTTTACTATTTCCTCTTGTTTTTTTGCTCAATCTATTCAGCAAAACCCCAACTCTCAGTCCAACCATTGCCCGCTCTACACCTGCGTCTGGATGCCTAAATGCTTCTGGAGAAACACCTACAAATGTGTGGATAGTGGCACCCTCAGCTTAGCCGAGCCCTCAGTGCCACTTGGAGATTCTTTGACATGTTGATGGTCAGTTTCCTGGGTCATTCCTGTCAGGGACCCTTCAAAAAGTTTATCATTCTTCTCAGGTGCCTGGCTCTACCACTCAACTTCTTACTCTCAGCAAGTAAGTGGTAACTCTATCAACTTCCTTCCTCCCTTTCTTTCAAACCCCCCAGATTCTCTGCTTAACAACCTAATTGCTCTATAGCATCTCTGCCACTTTCCTGTCTGTCTCAGTAGAAAGGATGCCTTGTTCTCTCCCAACCACAGTGATTTAATCCTTACACCTAGAGTCCAATAGTGTCCTCTTTTTCCTCTTTGGGAGGACTCTGCTCTCAACCCCCTCATTCCTCCCTCCTTTCTCCCTCCTTCCTCTTCCCCTTCTCCGTCTCTTCCTCCTCCTCCTTTGCCTTCTTCCCCTTCTTCCCACCTTTTCTGTCTCTTTCTCCCTCACTCTCGCCCTCCTTTTCTTTTCTTACTTTCAGCCAGTAATCGTGCCTTGACTTATCTTAAGAAAAAGAAACTGCTTTTTAAGTTTAATTTCCTCTCTCTCCCTCTCTGCAGTTTTGACACAAACTCCTTTCCTCTACATTCTTTCTTTGGTTTCTATATCACCATGCATTTCTGAATTTTCTCCTACATCTCTGGCTGGCTGCTCTTTCTTTTATATTCTCCTTCTTTGCCCATTTCTTGTGTTAGAGTCTGCTCTCTGCCCACTTACACAAATATATTGAAGTCTCTGTGGTTCTTCTTTAGACTTATATATCCAAAGGCCTATTAAACATCTGTATTCTACACCCCACAGCCATCTCACGTCTAACATTTTTAAAAACTGGACTCAATCAGTTATGTTTTACTTCTTCCTCTCCAATTTGGATACCCTTTATTTCTTTCTCTTGCCTAATTGCTCTAGCTAGTACTTCCTACAATGTTGAATAACTGGAGACAGTGGACATCCTTGTCAGTTCTTAGAGGGAAAGCTTTCAGTCTTTCACCTTTAAGTATGATGTGGGTTTTTCATATATGCCCTTTATCATATTGACAGTTTCATCAAGAAGTGGTGCTGGATTTTGTCAAATGCCTTTTCTGCATCAATTGAGATAATGATGCATTTTTCCCTTTGTTCTGTTAATGTGATAATTTACATTTGTTGGTTTTCTTCTGTTGAACCACCCTTGCATTTACCAGAACTGTT
Source organism: Chaetophractus vellerosus (assembly GCA_004027955.1). Classification (NCBI taxonomy): domain Eukaryota; kingdom Metazoa; phylum Chordata; class Mammalia; order Cingulata; family Chlamyphoridae; genus Chaetophractus; species Chaetophractus vellerosus. The sequence goes on from PVKH010012822.1 coordinate 14,905, forward strand.
TATATCTCCTTTGAGTGAAATGACTTGGTGGCAGACCACACTTCCCCTAGTACCTGCAGCTTTTCCCTTTAAAGTGCCTTTCTTACTTGAACAGTCAACTCCAGAGGAGGCTCTGGCCTCACCCATCTCCTCCACCCTGCCATTAACTACACCATGCCTGCCCTATATTAAGATATGAGGGGTCCTTTCCTAAGAAAAGTTTTGATAAAAGTCGACCACACTCATTGATGATGGCCGGCTGTTGGGGTTAGTAATTTATATGAGGTAGGATGTGGGGGAAGGGCAGAGAGATAAAGATGTTCAGTTCTAATACAAAGCTGAAAGGAAAACAGAAGATAACACATGCAGAAACCCGCCTCTAAGTTAATCATAGATCTTGAGAGAAAAGGAAACTCCACCAAAATGTGCACGGTGGTCACAATATTTTGCTAAATCATTTCTGAATACTCTTAGGCATCTCAGTCTAGTGGTAAAAACCAGGCTGCTCAATTATAGATACACAAAGACTACTTCGTTAAAGTTTTAAATACTGGGACTTTTTAACCCTCACTATAAGTGTTATAGCGATGCATGGAAATAATAATATCAAAATATTTAAGTGCTTATTTCTTAGTGGAAACCTGGGTAATTCTTATTTTCTCTTTATTTTCTGTTTTTCACCAAATTTTCTACAATAATTCAGTTTTGCTTTTATAATAATCAAAAGTTTTAAAAATTTAGATTCTTAAAAATATTAACACAATATGGCAAAAAGAAACTTCGTGACTTTTAGGCTTAAATTGTTCCTGCTCCAGTTCTCAGAAATCTGGAAACTTCTTCATTAAAGCATTCAGTAGACTGATATTAACTTACTTGCAAGCCATTAGACACTGTGTATGGAAGAGGAAGTCAAACTGAAAGAAAAGAAAAGCATTAGTTATTATGCAACAGGCAGATTTCAGAAGTCACACAGTGTCTCAATATTGTTATTTCCCCAAGTCACAGTTGTCAGAGGAAAAGCCATTTTAGACTTTGTGCAGCTGCCCATATACAAAGTGAAAATCTGATGGGTAGAGAGGAACCAGAGTTCTCACGCGGCCAAGTTCTTTCCACAAGGCATAACCTTTCAGATTACCCTATTTACTCCAAGTCAGCCTCCTCTGAATTCACAGCTCATCCAAGAGTGGGCCTTTTACTCATTTTCTTAGAAGCTGGAGTCATTATTAACTGAGGCAGATCAGGAATTCACTGTGGACATGGGAATCCAAGTGACAATGTCAAGCAAACAGTTGTGTATATACATCCAAAGTTCCAGAGAGGGGTTTAGGGTTAGGGTTTGGGCTAGAGACAGAAATTTAAAGTCATTTAAAAGCAGCATTTAAAGTCATGAACTGAATGAAATCACCAAGAGAGTAGGTTTAGATGGAGAAGGGAAGAAGGCCAGAGATGGAGCCTTGGGACATTCCAACATTAGGAGTTCTAGTAGAAGAGGAAGAACCAATCAAAAAGACTGAGATAGAGCCATCAGTGAAGTAAGAGGAAAACTGAGAGTGTGGTGCCCTGGAAGGCAACACAGGAGAGAGGGATCATGCCACATGGTGCTGATCGGCCAACTAAGATGAGGAGTGAGAATTGACCACTAGATTTAGCAATGTGGGATTTATCAGTGACTTTGACAAAGAAAATTTTAGTGGAGTGGTAGGGCAAAAGTCTGATTGATGTGAGTTTAAGTGTTACAGAAATCCGATCCCGAAAAAACCCAAACAGCACTCTGAGGAGTGGACAAACAGTTTTATCACATGTGTGGGCCCAGATACAGTCAGTTTCAAAAAATCAGTTCTGGGCCCCAAAGCCTTGATTCTCATCAGCTTATATAGGGCTTTTACATAGGTACATTCCTAAGCAAGTGGGTGATCAAGATTTACAAAGGTGAGCAGTCTGCATAATAGATGTGGGGTCTCCCATCTGGTCAGGATTTTGCAGGGTTCTGCCTACCGGAATGCAGGCTTCAGTTATGCATATTGAGACACAAGTGGGCATTCCTTATCATTTCCCCCCTTTGATGCCCCTTTATCACTAGGGGGCATCACTCTTCAGTGAACTATAGACCCTTAGGGCAAGCATTTTAGTGGTAGTTACCCTGGACACTGTTTCAATAAATCTGACTAGGGTGTTCACCAGGCATGGACTTAGAGCGACCACCAGGACTAATATC